>RKSS01000415.1:0-48542 GCA_009829855.1 Neofusicoccum kwambonambiense
GAGGTCGGGGGGAGGGGGTTTAGGGTTGCGGCTGGGGAGGCGGGGGGGAGGGTTCGCTTGTCGTGAGGGAGAGGGGGGTCGGTGGTGTGGATGGAGAAGATCTCTTGAGGGCAGGGCGCTGACTGCTATCGAGGCTGGAAGGAGATGAAGCTTTCGTCTGAGTTTGTAAGCATGATTCGATGTAGAAATATTCTTTTCGTGTCCATATACGTACTCTGCTGATGGGTCTGATGGTAAAATATCTTTGCTGGTTGCCTAATGGCCACCACGGAGAAGGCCTGAAGTTTAAATGGATGAACCTATCTGTGTACAGCTACAAACGAAAGTTGGCATGACGCCATATTACTAAAAAATGTGATCTACTTATTCTCAACTCCGATGCATTTTTAGTAAAGTTTGGGGCGCACTCCGGAAGGGCCAAAGCTCATACCATGTTTACGTACCGCTCTTCTTCAAATGCAAGAAGATATATCATGAGCGGCTTATCATCTCTGTTATCTTCTCATATGGGTTCTAATTGACAAATTGAAACTTCAACTATCGAGCTCGTATTGCCTTAGATAACACGGTCGGGCAGAATGTGGATCGCGCTGATTACATTGTCCGACTGCAGCTGTATCAAGGCGTTGTCGACAATGAATGTGGCATGGCTCTTCAAATGGCGTATAGGGATTCTTCGATATGAGGTACTTAAACAAGTCTAATATGAGGCATCACACTGTGATCTCACTTGAATTTTATTACACCAAGTAGCTGTGTGGACACTGTTGCCCATCTCACGATACATACACATCCTTGCGAACGGTGGGATTCCTGATTGCGAATACGAACTTCTCCGGGTAGGTATTTTGATGGCATTCGGGTCAAAAGATGGACCGTGAAGAGATAGAGACGTCCAGATAAACCAGGCAGTGTCATATCTCGAAGACTATGCTATCACCTGATAGTAATAGCACGCAGGAGCGGATGCTCTCTGGGGTAGATAACAGTTGCCCGGCATACACCAAAGTGCCGACAAGGAAGCTCGCCGGGGCTTTCCGTTTCAACGTAAGACCATTGCAGTAACGGGTTGCGCCCTTCCTCTGATACCAAAGATATGGTCGGAAACAAAGCCGAAGAATCGGGACAGGACCCGACAGCTGAACCTCGGAACCTCCGGATCAGCTTCGCCACCCAACGCTCTTTTGTTTTCTTCTCATCCACACTCCGCAGATACGCCACTACACCATATTTTGAACTAGCATCAACGCCCACATGCACTAGGTGTGGTCTCGACCTTACAACGCGGAACAGAGCGCAAAATCTATCAAGAAACCACAGTGATGTGCAGGGCTACAGCTGACTGTGAGTTTGGGTGGGGGTAGATACGAAGGAAAACAATGTCGTTAATGAAATATCATTCGTTCAGACCCCTAACTCTGTGGATATCTCAGAAGATGAGTGTGTCTTATGAATTTGGCAATACTTAGAGCCTTGTTAGAGCACAAAGTCTCTCTCTCTGTACGACAACATTCGAAAACCTCAAAGTTGACCACAGGATTTCTGTGGCTTTCTATAATGAAACCAGATACATTGATGATATTTCAGACTACACGAGCTCGTAGAGAAACAAATTTTGAGTTACACGAACAGCATATCTCCAGTCGCGTTCACAACGCTCCCCGTCGTCCAGCGGCTTCGCTCTTCACAAAGGAAAGCAACGATCTGCGCCACATCATCTGGTTCCGCAATCCGAGGTGCCGCTGGTGTATCAAGAATTGGTCCTTTCCAGGCCTCCTGTGCCTCTGGATTTGATATCGCCTTCGCCCACAGATCGGTGTTGACAGGACCAGGCATAACGCGGTTGACTGTGGCATTGTACTTTTGTCCAAGCTCTCGGGCCAGCGATCGAGTTGCGCTTTCCATGCCTCCTTTGCAGGCAGAGTAGACCAAGCAACCAGCATGGCCGCTCCTCGAATATATGCTTGACATGTTGACGATTCGCGGCGCGCGACCGAAGTGGGGTATCGATTCTCTGATGAGGAAGAGAGGAAACCGGAGATTAACGGCGATTTGGGTCTCGAATTGTTCGTCCGTCGTCTCAAGGAGGGTGAATTCACCGCCGGCGGCCGACAATGGTCTTTGGCGCAGTGCGATTGGCTCCCGCCGCGGCGACAGCTACACTGTCGACTCCCAGTGCCTGAATCTCTCGAGCCACATCTTCAGCTTGAGTCTTTGCGCTTGCGTATGTTATCAGAACATTGGCGCCGCGGCTCCCAAGCTCAAGAGCTATGCCCTTGCCGACGCCGCGAGAGCCGCCCGTGACGATAGCGTTCTTGCCTTGCAGTGTCGGAAATCGAGGCAAAGCTGCTTTCCCGGATCTCGTTGTCTCTTGTGCCATGTTGATACGTACCACGCCGTCGGATGGAGGGATCATCCGCAGCCTGGGTGGTTTCAAACTTATATGGCTCAAACATTGAGCTTCTCGTTACTCCAATTCGGAGAGGCGGTTGCACTTCCGCGATAGTGATTAGTCTTTCCAGGAATGGATAACGAATGCGCAAAGATCATCATCCCTCTCCGGATGCTGCACCGTGTGGCATCAATGGTGTTTACAGTTACGAATGGCCGCTTTTAAAGAGCTGTCACTGGCTGTCGAGTAACGTCACTACATCTCCAAGCCCTGATCAGTTCTCCCACAACTCGGATCCTTCGCTTCCTCCAGCCAGCTTCACAATGCGATCCAACCGCACGATATCCATAGTCGGCGTCCACGCCGAAGGGAAGATCGGAGACGTCATCGTCGGCGGAGTCCTAGACCCTCCCGGATGCTCCAGCATGTACGATAAGCTAGTCTACTTCCGCGACCAAGCAGACGACCTCCGCCAGCTCCTCATGCAAGAGCCTCGGGGCCGATCCTCGCAGTGCATGAATATGATCCTCGCGCCCTGCGACCCTCGAGCGGACGCCGCGTTCCTGACCATGGAGAGCGAGGAATACCCTCCGATGTCCGGCGGCAACACCATCGCCACGGCTACCGTGTTGCTCGAAACGGGGATGATGGAGATGAAGGAGCCGGTGACGACGCTCAAGCTGGACACGGCGGCAGGCCTGATTGGCATCACGGCCGAGTGCGAGGGCGGCAAGTGCAAGTCCGTCGCGTTCGACAACGTGCCGGGATTCGTGTACGTCCTGGACCACAAGGTCGACGTTCCTGGCCTGGGCACTGTGTCTGTTGACATTGCTTGGGGCGGCATGCACTACGCGCTTGTGGATGCATCCTCGGTGGGCCTTGCGATCAACAACGAGTCCGGGGCAGACCTTGTGCGCATTGGCGAAAGGATCAAGAGGGCGGTGCAGCAATCCTACACTCCAGTCCACCCAGAGAATCCGGATATTCGTGGAGTAACGATCCTAGAGTTCACGGAACCGCTGAAGGAGGGTCCGGACGGGAGCAAGGTTGCGGTGAACACTGTGGTCGTCTCCCCGGGCAGGTTCGACAGGTGCCCCTGTGGAACCGGCACCAGCGCTCGCATGGCAGTCTTGCATGCTAGGGGTCAGTTGAAGGAGGGAGAAACATTCAAGCACCGCAGTATCATTGGCACTGAGTTTGTTTGCAAGATCCGCGGAACGGCGAAGGTTGGGGAATACGCTGCTGTTCTTTCCACTGTGAAGGGGAGAGCTTGGATCACGGGCTTCAGGCAATCCATGCTTGACCCAACTGACCCTTTCCCATTGGGATATAGGGTAGGAGACCACTGGCATATGGCTAGTCACGACACGCAGGTTTAGGATTCAAGCTCCTATCGGATGTTCGTAGCATATCAACTCCATCATGAACGATAGCATAATGCTCTATCTACTGTAATGACACTCACCAAGCATTATCTTTTGCCTCAGTATCCCTAGCCCTCACCGGGGCCGCTTTCTCTCTAGTCAGGCTGTTGTTTCTTTTGATAATTAGATAACAAAAGCGCTCGGAATGCTAGCCGGTCGGCGTCGGGAAGCCTCCCGGTGGCTGGGTGAAACCTTCATTTCCTCACCGCCGCAGTTTGGCCCGGCGCAAACGCTTGGACTGTCGCCTGGAGCAAAGACGTTAGGCGGCTACGCTAGCCACCCCACGCACGCTACGCAACGTCGATCCGGGGCGGCCGCCTGGATGGAGCAGGACTCGCGCAGCTGAACCAGGGCGCGATACGGAATGACATAGGGCCTCCACCGGCCAAGGCCGCCCGTCTCCCGAGGCTACATATATGAGCCGCTCGAACCCAGCGCGTTGATGCCGATCCCAGACCTGGGGTCCTGCCATGGCCAAATCTTAAATCGTTCCGTGCATCTCACCAACTCTTCCTCCATTTCCCGTGCATTGTCAAAGTTTGTGCAATATGTCGCCGCATTTCGACGAGAAGAAAGACGACGTGGAGCTCGCTCCCACTCCCTCGAACAAGGTTGGGGACACCTATCCATTACCCATTCAGGAGGATGCTGTCTTCGGCGAGATCACGGAAGAAGGGCCCAACTACCGCAATGTGAGACTCCCAACCCCATGAATTCCTGCATGTGCTGACAGTTGGCAGGTGGGATGGTTAGGAACGGTTGCCCTCATGATGAAGACACAGGTCGGACTGGGTGTCCTTTCCATTCCTGCTGTCTTCGATACCCTTGGCCTCATCCCCGGTATCATCTGCCTGTGCACTATCGCTGCCATTGCGTCTTGGTCCGGCTACATTGTCGGTGTCTTCAAGCTTAATCATGCTCAAGTGTATGGTGTTGACGATGTGGGTGGGCTACTCTTCGGCCGTGTTGGCCGTGAGGTATTTGCCGTTGCATTCGTGCTTTGTGAGTAGAGTGTCAACGCTCAATGAGAAAAGCTCTAATCTTGCGTAGACTGGATCTTTTGTTCCGCCTCTGGAATGCTCAGTATCTCGATTGGTTTGAACGCTGTCTCAACCCACGGAACATGCACCGCAGTCTTCGTCGCTGTTGCTGCCATTATCGGTTTCGGTTGCGGTAGCATTCAAACGCTTGGCCGCATTACATGGCTCGCGTGGGTTGGCCTGATAGGAATTATGACTGCGAGTAGGCTTTCCATCTCACCAGTGCTCTTTAGCATGTGCTGACATTCACCAGTCTTCTCACTTACCGTTGCCGTCGGTGTTCAGGACCGACCGTCTGCCGCCCCACAGACAGGTGTTTGGGTTCCGGACTACAAACTTGTCAACCAACCGAGCTTCACAGATGCTGTCGCAGCCCTCTCTTCTCTTGTATTTGCGTACGCCGGCGTGCCCGGCTTCTTCTCCATCGTGTCCGAGATGCGGGACCCTCGCCGTTACACTCGATCCCTGATTGTCTGCCAGACCGGCGTGACCGCCATCTACATCACCATTGGCGTCGTCGTCTACTACTACTGTGGATCGTACGTCGCTTCGCCTGCTCTCGGCTCCGCGGGTGTGACCATGAAGAAGGTCTGCTACGGATTAGCCCTACCGGGACTGGTCGTGACTACGACTCTCCTCACCCACTTCCCGGCCAAGTACATATTCATTCGTGTTCTCCGAGGCTCCCGCCACCTCACCAACAACTCCGCCATCCACTGGGCCACCTGGCTCGGCTGCACCTTTGGCGTTGCCGTCATTGCGTACATCATCGCCAGCGCCGTTCCTGTCTTTGGTGGTCTGATCTCGCTGGTCGGCGCGCTCTTCGGCACCCTTATGAGCTTCCAGCCCATGGGCTGCATGTGGTTATACGACAACTGGAAGGAGGGTAAGATCAACCGCACCTTTAAGTGGACCTTCATGGTTGGCTGGAGCGTCTTCGTCATTGCCTCCGGTTCCTTCCTGATGGTGGCCGGCACCTACAGCTCCATTGCCGGTATCATTGACGACTACAACGCAAGCGGTGGTTCGGCTGCCTGGTCTTGCGCCGACAATTCAAACTCGGTGTGATAGGCGGAAGATACGAGTACAGTTTATGGTTTAGTGTATTGTAACGATGGGGAACACCCGTGTTTGTATGTCGGCCGCGTATCCGAACTGTTTCCGCTAAAAAAGAGGCGTTTCGTGCGGGGTTAGGAGCTCGGGATGGGGCCCGGTCCCGTAGCGCAAAAGATTATCAGAATAACAGGTTGCCTACGCTTATCATTGGCCGGAAATTGGTGGAATGAACATCCATGTCAGCCCTCCACCTTCAATCTGTGACGCAACTCTCCTCACGCCCTCCTACAACCCCTCTTGATTACAAAAGAACGAGCAGCAACGGAAGCCTCCAGAAATCCGACATGCCTACGTAAAAAGCGACGTCTTGTTCAAATCTCTTAACATCGTGTCGCCTGCGCCGTAAACTCCACCATGGCATCTGCGACCGGTCAGATCGAGCCGGAAGCCTACTGGGTCAAGCCGACCCCACATGTACCCAACTCAAGACTGCCGATTCTCGTATACCGTGACGCGCTGAAAGACACCAGCCCCGATAACATCCTGGCAACCATTGAGCCAAACGGCTGGCTGAAGGGCGGCCAATGGAAGGCGTACTACGTCGCCCATTTTCACTCCAACGCCCACGAATGCTACGGCGTCATCAAGGGCAGCAACGTCTATCTGCTGGGAAAGTCTGACATTGACCCCGACGTTGACGAGGAAGGGCAGGCGTATGGTCTGAAACTCTTTGTGCAAAAGGGCGACGTGTTCGTGTTTCCTGTGAGTGATTGCGTCCGCTCTTCTTTCGCCGGGTCTGGTCAAGACATGCGCTGACGCATTCGAACTAGGCGGGCATTGCGCACGCGTCTTTCGAGGCCAAGGATGACTACGAATTCGTCGGGCTGTATCCAGATGTAAGCGACACCGCTGCGATAGACCGATCGGAAACCAGACGTGACTGACGAATGCCCATCTGCTATCTACGCAGGGCCCTTTGGTTGATGGCACGAGATACGATATGAACTATGCGAAGGCTGGTCCCGAGGAAACGAAGAAACTCGCAGAAGCGTCTGCGCAAGTTCCGATCCCTCATTCGGATCCGTTGTATGGAGCTGGCGGGCCCCTTCCAAGAATCTGGGCAGAAGCAGACAGAGCAGCTGCGTCGAAAATCAGATAGCGGCTTAAAATACCTATATAGCTGAGGAATTTAGCATTGAAAGGCTCGACCTTTGTGAACAAAATTTGCTTTGCCCTTGTTCTGAGTCAAGACTTAGGAGACTGTCAGAGAGGATGGATAGCTCTATGTAACTGACCTTGTGTACGAAGAATCCGAGATCTATTTTCCCTGCTGCTATTATTGAAGAGCTCAGAAGGTGACGCTTGGGAACAGTTTGGATGAGGAAAAGCGATTACCGCACGGACTCGCGGTGTGGAAGTCGGACGTGTGAAAGGTGCTGAGATTGTTGGCATGCATCAAGGAGAGAAATATGCTCGACCTGTACCCAGCTCTCGCGCTATCTGCTTTTGGCTAATTGTACACGTGATTTCGCTATACACGGTTTCCTGCCTGTTTACAATTTGTAGGGCGTCGGACGGTTTTCAAGGGCCCACAGCTTCTCCACCTCAGACCCAGAGGGGGGAATCTTCATGCCCTGAATTAGCAAGAAGGATAAGTCACGCTCTTCGCCGTCCATCTCCCAATCCCAGCCTTTGTCGGCAATGAACGGCTTCAGGATCTCTGTGACCTTTTGCATGAATTGAGTTTTCTCCTTGCTTTCTCCGGGTTTGAAGTGTCTCGCGATATGGGTGAAAGAGACGTAGATGTAAGGTGGTTTTTCCAGATCAGGCTGGTTCGATCGTAAGTCTCGTTATGGCAGTCAATCTCTGAACGTGTAGTAGTACCTGGGATTTACCTCCTCGATACATAGCACCTGACGCGTGCGGGACGAATATAACCGCAACGTAGAAAGCTGGAAGCCCAACATCGGTATACATCTTCGTGAGGGCTTGCGACAAAGCTTGCCTCTCATTCAAGTCCGTGAAGACGTTGTCGGGGTGGTGAATCGTCCATTTAGGCATCTTGAGGAGCTGTGTTTCGAATTTCAAATATAAGCTGAGATGTGGGATGTCAACGAAATGACTTAGATACCTCCATAGAGGAAAACAGCATGCTTAAGTACCATTCTTAGCTCAATAGCAGCTCTCTCAGAAGCCGTAGCAAGCCGAATTCTGTGAGATTACTCAACTCGCCGATCGTGCACGTAGAGTAATCACAGACAATTTTTGTAGTTCTTCACCGTCTTTAGAATTTGCGCCAGTGTTTCAAACCCTTAACAAGATATGGATATTCCGAAGCCCCGCAGTCGGTTGTTTATTATGGGGTTCGATACTACGAGTGTTGAAAGTACCCACCCGGCAAAAAACCTACATGTAGGTAAAGTGATCTTGAACGGCAAACTTAAATCCAAGGGGATCCAGTTATAGTTTTATCAGGCGGCGTAGCTGGTGAGCCTAATCTGAAAGACGAATTTAGCACCCGGCTATCGCCAATCACATCCTCCCCCGCATTAAAAGGCAACTTCCTCGGCCTTCGAGATCGGGGTTCTATTTGTCCGACTGAAGTATGTTGATTACTCTTCAAATGTGATCTGCTACCATATAAACGCTAGTGAAATCTATGAAATACAACGGAAAGCCTTTTTGGATTTCGCACCAGACGGTCTAAAGATTGATCAAGATGTCCGGACAATTGATTGTTGTAAGAACTTGCCCCAGTTCTGTTGATCGTATAGCCAGCGTGAATTCTCTCCGAGAGCCAGAACTAAGATTTCACAGATTACTGGTGTTTCTGGCCATGTGGGCTTTCGCACTCTTGTCGAGACGCTTGCTCGAGGTTATCGTGTACGAGCGATAATCCGAAGAGCTGAGCAGGCGGAACAGCTCAGACGGGTCAAATCTATCAATCGATTCCTGGCAAATCTGGAGACTGTCGTTGTCAGAGATTTCCTTGCATCGGGCGCATTCGAGGGAGCTCTTGACGGAGCAAGCGGAGTCATTCATGTCGCGTCTCCTCTTCCGAGTCCTGTAAGTGTGCGAGATTTCCTACTCTTGAACACAGTCTAAGTGACAATCTGCTCAGAGCGACGATCTTAAGCGAGACATTGTTGATCCTGCAATCAAAGCCACTGTGGCCATTCTGTCGTCAGCAGCACAGGTTGCGTCCATCAAGAGGGTCATCATCACCTCTTCAGTTGCAACCATGTTGTCCCCGGAATACATGAAGTCTATGGGCGACAAGATCTTCACTGGTAATTTGATCACACCATGGTCCCTGTCATTCCTGAAACTAATGCTTGCCGAGAAAATGATGCCTACACCCTACCGGAGGCTCCGGCTGACTTTCAGTCGCCCCTGCACGCTTACGCAGTTGGAAAAGTTCTTGCGCTACAAGCTACCAATGAATTCGTCAGAGACAACAAGCCTCATTTCGACGTCATAAACATCTTACCCAGTGTCGTCATTGGGGCGAATGAGCTGAACACCGCGAAGGAAGAAGTTTCCAAAGGGACGAATGCTAACGTCATGGGTCCTTTGCTCGGCATCAAAGCAAAGATCCCCGACATCGGGGCTTCCGTTCATGTTCATGATGTGGCGAGAGCTCACGTCGATGCACTGAATCCTTCTATCCCAGGAAACCGCAACTTGCTTTGTTCTTCAGGTGGGCTTCAGGGGGTGAAGTGGGACGACGCGAAAGAGATCGTGAAGCGTCTTTTTCCTCGGCAAGTGTCCGACGGCGTCTTTCCTCTTGACGGGACGCTCCCAACTAGACCGGTTCGCTTTGACGTATCCGAAACGGAGCGATTGCTTGGGTGGAAGTTTGTCGGGTTTGAAGCGCAGGTTAAGAGTGTGGCTGAACACTACCTGGAGCTTGCTTCGCCGCAAAAGTCGAGCCTGTGAACCGCTGTCTTTTCTGAAATCAATTCTCGTTCCGATAGTATCAGTTTATGAGTCAAATTAAAGAACACAGAAAGAAAATAGTCCTGGTCGTTTTGGCGCCTATGCATCTTTTGAGAAGCTTTCTGTAAGGGAGAATTAAGAAGAGAAACAACACTCGGATGTTACAGAGGCTGAAATACACCTGTACCAGATAGTGACACGTTCCCAAAGAAGGCCCAAATATCAGATACAAACAGCTCAGGTACCTCATATGCTGCGAAATGACCTCCTCGATCATGCAAGTACCGTGCCTTTACATTTCCTTGTCTCTGGGCCCAATCAAGTGGAAGCCGATACCAGATATCGAATGGAAACAAGCTGATTGCTGTGGGCTGCTTGACGAAAGGCATGGTTCCGAAGCCAAACTCAACCAAAGCGCCATCCGCGGCGGACTCTTTATAAAATCTGAATCCACCATACGGACCCTGGATCAGATACATCAAAGCCCATGTGATAATTTCTTCGGGACTCCAGATGTGCAGACTGTGGTCGATGGCTTTATCCATGAGGTTGTATATCCACATGGCGAATCCGAGCGGGGAGTCTGTCATCGCGTAGGCGATAGACAGCGGTAGCGATTGGTAGGTGAAACGGTACCCTGACAGCTGCGTCTCGTATGCATGGATGCTCTGCATGTAATAGCTCTCATCTTCCGTCGTCTGGCCGGATGCAAAACGAGCCCAGTCTGTTGCGTTCGGCTCGATGACCCAAAAATTGCAGATGGTCGAGACGACGTTCGACGGATAGGATGCGGCTTGGTATCGAAGAATGAATGCACCCAGGTCGCCTGCATTGATGACGTACTTCTCGTACTTCAACTGTACCATAAGACTGTGAAAAGCATGTCCGGCCGCCGCCGGTCCAAATCCTTGGCGAGTAGGAGCTGGTGAGAAGCCAAATCCAGGTATCGATGGTGCTACAACGTGAAATGCCGGGAGGGTATCGTTCGGTGGATTTGTGAGTAAGTCAATTATTAGCCCTACTTCGAGGAAGGAGCCGGGCCAGCCATGTATGAAAAGCATTGGGATAGCATCCGACCGTGGAGAGACATGGTGAACGAAGTGGAGAGGGACTGGTTCGGTAAAGCTCGAGTTCTCATTTTGAACCGTCGTTGTGAATTGACGGAATCTAATACGTGAGATTACGATGAGTGCATCACGATAGAAATATGTAGGATAGCTACCTATAGTTGATTGACTCTTGTACAGATAGCCAATCGTAGTGGTGAACCCAGAAATTTTGAATAGCCGTAAAGTTTTGCACACTTGGTCCGTCGTCTGGTTGGTCGAGTAAAGCAACTGGGGCCTTGGCATTGGCTACTCTTTGGCGTATGTCGTAGATGACCTCCGATTCAACGTCAATTCGGAAAGGAGCTGGACTCTTTCCAAAGGTAGGTCTGGTAAGGGTAGTTTCTGATCCTTCGGCTGAGGATGACAGACTTGCAGCCAGGCATGAAATGATAGAAACAACGACAAAGAATGGAGCCATGGTTCGTGTATGATGTCGGGTGCTTTTGTGATGGAGGGTCACGTAGTAATGGTGGGAAAGATGAAATGTTCTCATACTTATGTAGGAATCTGCGTGATTTATCATCCAATAGATTACAAACATCACGGAGGAATCCAAAGACGGAACTTCACCCAGAACACTCGTTATAATCCACGAACGGGCCCGAAGATCTTGCACACCTTTGGGTGAGTAATCAAGCAGCCCCGTTTCCGGCATGGTTCTTGGCATCTTGGCAATGCACCTCATTACAAAGCAGATACCTGAAGACAAGGATGTAAGCACTAGCGCAATGGTTTGAGGGGCTGAATTATCTGCGAAGGCTCATTGTATTGCGCTATGGGTATGCTGTGTCTAGTGGAAAGCAAGATTGCACCTTCTCTTGTAAGGTATGCTTCGTCAAATATCTCTTTTATTTTGTGAATAGCTTGTACTTGTATTGAAGGAAGTCCTCTCATAGGTCTTGTGGGCGAGGGGTAACCGGCTGTTTGTGTGTGAGAGCAGGCGAGGTAGAGCCTGGAATTCTGAATCTGATTGTCAAACGCGCAGGAGTTTCTGACGCTCGGTTGCAAGATTCTACTTCTCACACTACGAAAAGCATAGTGTCCGCTCATTAAATCTGCTAGCTCAAGGTAGCCTCAAATGATCTCTATAAATCTCCAGAGTCGTAATGCCATCACGTTCTCAACTTCAAACACCATCGTCAAAGGTGTAATGGTTGGTCCATCTCTTGTCGTACGCGCGAGAGGAATCCACGAACCGCAGGTCAGTACCCACTCTAATCCTGTTCTGCGGGTCATGGTTGATGGTCGACGCATGGATCATGTGCGGCTTGTGGAGTACGAGGTCGCCGGCCTCATAGCCCGTCAAGAGCCATCTGCGCTTGTAGTCGCGGCCAAACCCGGCAGGGCCATCTGCGAGCAGACCGGTGCTCATCATGTTCTGATTGAAGGCGAACTTTGCCTCCTCCTCAGTCAACCCCGATGATTTGGCCTTTTCCGTGAAATCGTTCTCGATCTGCTGGCCGAGAGTGTCACCTGGAAGTCTGTCAGTTACATTCCAACGTATGCGGCAGGCGAAGTCCTACTGTTCTCTAAATAGATTAGACCGCCTCCCTGGATATCCACATCACCGATGGGAACCCAGGCAGTGACTGAGTCGGGCTCGCCGTAGCGGAGAAAGATCTGATCGTAGTGGACGCCGATGGCCTTATTGCCGGGAGTGTTGTTTCTGAGCAGCGTCCGGCGCAGGCCCAAAGTCTTTTCGTTCCATCCCGTGAACTTGCTAACAAAGTCATGCAACACAGGATGATGGACAAAGTCCTCGCAATCTACGGCGCAATTAGCAATCTACCAATAACCATACGGTCAGGCACTTACACCACTCCTCATAATGCGCCTTGAGCGCAAGGTCAACGAAGAGTTCGGCAGTCTCGGCACCAGGACGGCCATTTCCGCCGGTGGCACCAGCGCCAATTCCGGGGTAGTTGGCTCTGTCCTTTGAATCGTCGAAGATGCCCTCGACGGGCTTGGTGCCCGGCTTCAGGACACCGCTGGGAGCCAGTTTCTGGAAGTACTTCTCGCGGCACTTGAGGACGTCGTCGCGGGGAAGAAGGCCCTTTAGGAAGACATAGCCGTCTTCCTCGTACTTCCTCCGAAGGTCCTCGATGGGCTCATTTGGGCTGGATTGCTTCAACGGAGCAATCTCGGCGGGTTTCAGCGGGCCGTCGTTGACATAAAGCTCAACACCAGGCCAGCTGGGGTCGCGTTCCGGCGAAGCTGCGTGAGGCATTGTGGCAGAGTGCGGGGTAAACACGATTCAACAACGGAATAACAGCGAGACGGCGGAGGGAGGGCGGATGTGTCTGGTGGGCTCTCTTCAAGAGCGAGGCTGGATTTTTATACGGCTTCGTCGGCTGGCTGCCGACGACGTGCACACTGGCTTCACTCTCAGGCGTGGTCGCCCAGCGTGGCGGCAGGATCAGGAGGGTCGGAGGGCTTTGCCGCATGGAGGCGGTTATCGTCCAATGACGGCGGCGCTGAAACCAATCAGATGGGCAGGTGGCAGGGGCTTCTCCATGGCGGGCGTGGTCGCGCCGGCGTGCGCCCCGCAAGCTCTTCCCCGCATTTCGACCCACTTGGCTTGACACACGTCAATCTGCGGGCGCAGGTGCCGGAAGCAGGATGAAAGCAGCAAGTCCCCCCTGCACCAACCTCAACCCACCCCTCAACTCCAACTCCCGTGCTGCCGTCGCCGTCCGCTCAGGCGATTATGTCGTGGTGAGTCCCTGCCAGCCCGATCCCGCGGTGGAGCCCCGGCTGATCGACCGACCTGCAGCACCTACTGTCGTGCTCGACATTACAAGTGTCTGGAGAAGTCCCATCCCGCCGCGTGCGTGTCGCACCGCCGAGGCTCGTGCTGACGGCAGACGCAGGCGACAAGAACCTACCAAAGTGCAGGAAGTGCGAGCGCGCCGGCCGTCGCTGCGTGCGCGAGCCGCCACGCAGGTTTCGGCACTTCAATGCCCCGAGCCAGTCCGGCCAGAAGCAGATATGGCTTCCCGTCCCCCCCAAAGGTCAATGTCCCCGCCCCTTGGTCGCGTGGTGCCCCTCCTGACCATCACAGTGGACTTTGTCGATGAAACCAGCAACGTGGTCGACGGGGCCGAGGATGCCGAGAGCAGCGCGGACGAAGAAAGCGCGCCACAGCCGGAGCGGTCTCCTGCCGTAGCGCCGCAGGCATCTGAAGAAGTCCCGGGAGCCAGTCTACTAGATGTGAATCCCAGCCCGAGCGCTAGCGCACATGTGTTTGCAGAGAAATACCCGTCGCCAACTGCCCTCTCGCCATCCAGCCGTCATCCAAACCGCGCCCCTTCGTTGACCTCGTCCCCGACATACGCTGCATTGCGAGAGCTCAGCCGCCCGCAAACTTATGTGGTGCCCGACGCTCCCGTCTCGATTGCACAGTCTCCAGGGCAGCTCAGCCAGACTTGGCTGCCCAATCAATGGCCGCTCCAGTCAGAGGAGGAAGCCATGCTGCTGCGCTTCTTCCTCGACCACATTTCCACCTTCGTGAGTCAGACAGGAGCCCATCGGGGACGCTCCAGCTGAATCAAGTTTCAGTTTGATCTTTGCGATCCGTACCGCTACTTCCGCTACGAAGTGCCGCAACGAGCCAGAACAAACAAAACACTAGCCAACGCCATCCTAGCCATCTCAGCGCGGATGCTGCACTGGAAAACCGGCTACAATCCCTACGTCGCCGACCGCTACTTAACGCTATGCCTCGAAACGCTGATACCCTCGCTCAGCGACGTGGAGGCCGTCATGGACGAGACGCTTCTCGCCGCAACGGTAGTCCTGCGCATGCTGGAGGAGATGGACGGCAAGTCCCCCCTCCCTCCACTGACCACCCCTCTAACCCCACCCCCCAACACAGTCCACATCTCCGGCTCCGACACGCAAGGGCACCTAACCGGCAGCCAAGCCATCATCAGCGTCGCGACCTCGATGCACCGGGACGCGCCGCCGGTGGGTCTGCGGCGGGCAGCGTACTGGTCTGCGTTCCGGCAGGAGGTCTGGATCGCGCCGCAGACGCAGCAGCCGATCAGCATGTCGCCGGCGGCGTGCGGGTACGAGGCGGCGCACGGGTTCGGCGCGGCGCCCGACTGGGCGTGGTGCGAGCGCGCGATCGCGCACTGCGGCGAGGCCATGAACTGCACGCTGCAGACCGAGCTGGGCCGCGACGAGGCCGTCGCCCGCTGGCGCGCCCTGCTCGCCGACAACGCCGCCTGGTGGGACAGCGTCCCGCCCGGGTTCGACCCGTTTTACGGGAGCTGGCAGCCCGCCGACGGCCGGCTTTTTCCGGAGGTCAAGTTTCAGGCGGATTGGCATGGTGCGTGATGCGTTCCCTTTCGGCGCCGGTCGTGGTGGATGAAGGCGCTGACGGATTGTGCAAGTTATGGGGTACTCGTATACGATCGAGGCTCATCTGCTGCTCGTTGTTCACGACCCGACTGTTCCCAAGCTTGGCCCGCTGCGGCGGCGTGCTGTAGCAGATATGGATGTGAGTATTCCCTACAGTTTCTTCCAGCAGGCTTCTAACGGTATCTACTCAAACAGGAGAGAGCAAAGGAAGATGTTCGAAATCTTTGCGGTCTGGCTCAATCAAATGAATTTGCTCCCGCAGCAAGCCTCATTGCTTGCATGGCGATCGCATTATGTAAGTGCGGGCTGCCGAAGACACTACCTTTTTCGTACCTCATCACCAACATCACCGTTAACATCCGCAACCCCTGTAGGTGGTGACCGTTTCATCCACCTTTCCGAACAACAACAGCTTTATGACTTCCTCTACACGACGGAAAAGAGCCACGGCTGGCCAACAGCAAAAGCCCGCTCGCAGCTCCAGGAAGCATGGGGCTGGGAGTCGCGCGGAAGCAACGGTGGCACACCAGCAGCGGTGCATCCCGCGAGCGCCGCCATGACGCCACCACCCTGATGATCATCCAAAACCACAAACCATTTATATAGACGTACATAGACAAGGGCAGGCCGGAAAATGTGTATCAAAAAAGGCGGAACGCAAGCTGCGACCGATGACTGTCAATTGCGCCGCGTCCTTTGCCAGAGATTGCAGATAAAACGTCTGATTCCAGGTGATGCGAAACGATGTGATGTAAGGTCGGAGAAGCCGTGGCTGTTTCGCGCACCATCGGGACAAAATCCTCGCACCCGCAAGCCTCTTGAAAGCTCAACGCAGGGATTTTTGGCGCGAGCTGAAAAGGCGTGAGAAGGACAACGATGCAGCAAGCCGTCCGGCACTTCTTGCCTATTGCCCTTGTGCGAGTGATTGCATCCGGGATGTGCGGACGCGCCAACGACGGGACGGTCTATGCATGAGATCTGAAGCTCCAGCTTTTCTTAGGCCATAATTATTGGAAGGAATTCCCCGAGGCTCTCTAGTCCTCTGCAATATATATAGACGTCTGTTCCGCTCTTTCCTCTCTTCTCTTATTGCATACTCGATGGCGCGTTCCAGACGCTCATCTTCGTTCGCTTGCAACGTGGATGGCGCACGACAACCTCCACGGAGCATCCGCATCCAACTCAACTCCTTACAACATTTCGAGTCAATTGCTTCCAACCCACACCCGCTACGACTTGCATGAAATGTGCAGCGATCTATCAGCGCACCAGACCGGACCGTCCCACAACCCACGTTGACGTGGTAATGCGCGCGACCATCCACCAACCAGCTCGCCGATAACGTCTCGGCGGAGTCGGAGGCCGACACCGGCCAAACGAGGAAATCTACCCCATTGATCCGGGACCAACGAGGAAACTTTCCGCATCGGCGTGCAGATGACATAATCAAAACCGCAATGGCCGCTGTTGGCGCCAACTTGCCTATCGCGGTCAAGTGCGGCTGCCCGCGGAGACGAACGATCGCGCTGAGTCGGTGCCTCTGCAGCGCATGTAGCTCCCACCAAGAGCAACGGGAGCCACAACGAGCGGGCGTAGAGGACATCGTCGATCCTGCGTCCTTCGTGTCACGCTTGAGGCAATCCACGACGGACGCGTGCAAAGATCTGGAGGAGAGACTCTTTCCAGCCGGACTATCTTGCACGCACCGCACGCTCGCCACGAAGCGTCCGCGCTTGGGCGAGCTTCCCTTCCCATCTGACCCCAACCGCTCGAATCCCAAGAACCTCCGCGCCTGCATCCGTACCCACCCCCTCGGCATCGCCACAACCGCTATCTGCGCCCCGTCCGGCCAACCCACTCCTCCAAAGCAACTACGTCTCGCCGTCTCCGGTGAGGCCTGACGCGCCGCTCAAGCCTCAGAGAACGCGATCACCAGGCCTAGGTGGCGGCAACGCGCATGCCTGCCCGACGGGTTCGAGGCGCACGAGAGGGCAGCGAGAGCAGCGAAGAGGAAGAGGAATCAGGCACTCGCGATCTTCAGGTACACGCTGGATCACGAGCAGATTTGCTGCAGGACAAATCCAGCCTTAGCCTCCTTCGGCGCTGGGATCGGCCTTTTGCGTCCAATGAGAGCTTCGACGAGATCGGTTGGGTTGAGATGTGCGGTTCGGAATCGGATCTCCTCTAGCGCAATCTCACCGGCAGCGGTGGTGGTGGCCTCGGGATTTGCTTTACAGAGGCTGTCGTCCACGGGCCGAAGTTGGGCGAATCAGTGGCGGTTTGGCGAGCGAGGAATTTCTGTTCCTGTTTGCCTTCAAGGCGCGGATCAGCGCTAGGGAGAGGCGTCGTCATGGTCATGTTGGATGGGAGGGCGGATGCCTGACGGGGCGCCCCAGAGATGGCTCGAGGTCGAATCGGGGCAGAAGACCGACGGCGGCGCTAGGGCCGTGGGCAGTCGCCGACGGTGCTGGCCGCCTGGCGGTTTCTGGGCTCGGCGTGGCGATTGAGGGTGGTTAGAGACGGACGCGGCAAGGTGGTATGGCTGCGTGGCATGAGCATCACGGCACTGCGTCCGAGCCCGGCGGGCGGTGGTGAGAGGCCGACTGCGGCACGGCAAGAAGCGAGGGGGAGGCGTCGGCGGGAGCTCAACACCGGCGAAAATATGGCGGGGCCCCATAGAAGTTTCGCCGGCGCGCGGGGTGGCTCGCTTGGCTCCGGGGCACCGTTGGGGGCGTTGCGCGGTCGGGGTGGCGGCGGGTGAGTGCTGGGCCACGGCGGCGGTGGAGGAAGCACCTGAGCAAGCGGACCGCCCGGAACAGAGTCAGACACCGATGCAGACGACGCTGCACGACGCTGCGAGACGCTGCCTGAGCCTGCCGCGGGCGAGGCAAGGCAAGGAGCGCTGGAGCACAAGAGCTGGGACTGGAACTGAGGGCTGCCAAGCGGCGCTGGGCTGCTGGCTCCCGGGCTTTTGTGTCTTGAGCGCTGTTGTGCGCTGCACCCCGCATGCTCGACGTCATTGCAAACACCGCCCCTGCAGCCAAGAAGTCAAATTTCCGCCCACTCATCATCACCCTTACCCGCACGGGCTAGCTGTCCCCTCCTCCACCTGCTCCGCGCCCTCAATGGCATGCGGCTCGTGCGAGAACCATTGCAGCCGCCTGATTTCGCACTGCGTCAAGCCTCTCCCAACCCGCGCCGCTCCCCGCTCAGCAACCATGCGCCCAATTATCCCGCACCGACGCGTCTATAAATCCTCCGCCGCTCCCCGGCCCCCCGCAGTTCTTCGCCGCACCCCCAGCTGACGCGACCCTTCTCCTCACCTTCCCCTCCCCCGAAGCCATTGGCTTGCCAGCCTCCACAATGGCGTCCTCACTGTCCGCCGCCTTCATCGCCCTCCTGGCTGTCGTCCATGCCGCCGACCCCGTCATCCCCGGCGCCTCGTCCTACAATGGCCTCAATCTGGTGCCGCAGATGGGCTGGGACAACTGGAACGCCTTCCACTGCGATGTCTCGGAGCAGCTGCTGCTCGAGACGGCCCAGGCCATGGTCGACTATGGTCTGCGCGATCTGGGCTACCAATACGTCATTCTAGACGACTGCTAGTCGGCTAGCCGCAACGAGTCCGGCTATCTTGTCCCCATCAAGGACAAGTTCCCGAATGGCATGCGATATGTTGCCGACAAGATCCACGAATTAGGCCTCAAGTTCGGCATGTACAGTTCGGCCGGAATCTTCACCTGTGGTCGTTACCCCGGCAGCTTGGGCTACGAGCAGAAGGACGCCGACGTCTTCGCCGAATGGGCGGTTGATTACCTTAAATATGACAACTGCTACAACCAGGGAGAAAGTGGGACTCCTAAGCTTAGCTTTGACCGCTACAATGTCATGAGCAAGGCTCTGAACAACACCGGTCGTCCGATCGTATACGCGATGTGCAACTGGGGCAACGACGACCCCTATGACTGGGCCTATACCATCGCCAACAGCTACCGTATGAGCGGAGACATCTACGACAGCTTCCAGCGCCCCGACGACCGCTGCCCCTGCACCGAGACTCCCTGCAACTGGCCCGGGTTCCACTGCTCGGTGATGAACATCCTCAACAAGATGGCTCCCATCGTGTCCCGCTCGCAGTCAGGAGCCTTCAACGACATGGACATGCTCGAAGTTGGAAACGGCGGCCAGTCCGGTAAGCCCACACACCCCTTCCCTCTTCTTCCACCACCCTGAGCCCTAACACCCGCCCGCCACAGACTCCGAGTACGTCGTCCACTTCTCCATGTGGGCGATGATGTCCTCGCCCCTCCTCATCGGCACCAACATCCCCACCCTCTCCCCCGCCAACCTCGCCATCCTCTCCAACCCCGCCGTCATCGCCCTCAACCAAGACCCATCCGCCAGCGCCGGCAAGCGTGTGTGGCGCTACGCGGTCTCCGACGTCGACGCCGACGGCATGGGCGAGATCGCGCTGTGGACGCGCGTGCTCGACAACTCGGACACGGTGGTCGCGCTCATCAACACCGGCAACGCCAGCCGCGCCATGAACGCCACCATGCGCGACATCTTCCTCGACCAGGCCACCGCCGGCGCCTACCGCGCCCCGCCCGAGCTGAGCACCACCTGGGACGTGTACGACCTGTGGGCGAACCGCATGAGCGACGATGAGGCCGCGGCGGTGATCGCGGGGAACGCGACGGCTGTGGGGGGCGCGGAGAGTGAGAGTCTGACGCGGTATAATGCCACGGCGTTGAGCTATGCGGATGGCTTGGCGGCGAATCATACGGCGCTGTATGGGAAGAAGATCGGGCAGTTGCTGCCGGGGGGGACACTGGAGGCGGAGGTGGAGAGGCATAGTATTGGGTTGTTCAGGTTGAGGCCTGTGGCGGGGGCGTTGAAGAAGAGGGATGAGTTGTGAGCGGGGTTGATGACGAACGATTAATGCTGCATGTGTGTATGGCCTCGGGGTGAGGGTTTCGGTAATGTAAATAAGAATATCTTGTGATGTCAAAAGCCATAATCTTGCCATGGTGAATTACGTGATACCTTGGCCTCACGTGTGTGTATAGAGTTAGAAAGATCTACTCGTTCTCCGGGTCGGTGATTTACACAACCACTACCCGGCGATTCGACCAAATCGTCCTACCTCACATCTTTTCGCATCAGTGACGCCTGATCGATATGCATGCAGCAGCAAGAAGCTTTCTTGAAGACCTCCATAGATATAACAATATGAAACTCCGTAATGGTAGGAAATTCGGATTCCAGCCTTCGATGGAGTGTTCATATCACGTGCTTTGGCTGCATGATGACTAAAGCGGTAAAGCGCATTTGAGAATAACATCGAACGTCGCAAATCCGGTCCAAAATCGATTCTTCGTTTTCTGAATTGCTGATTCATGCCTAAGGCATCAATCAGGACAAGCGGTTAGATGCTATAAGAGGCTGTAAGAGGGTGTAAGAGGCTGCCACACGATCCTGCGCTTAACAAAGTTACAACGTCTGTACATATAGGGGAATGCAAGAGCCTCCTAGTTTCTTTGAATGCTTCCCCAATGAAGTTACCTATATACTAATTCTCTTGACACGAGAGCCTCCCCGTTTGCTCTGCCGAAGGTATACTCAATTCGACGTACATTGCCAGCATTTCCGTCATTAACTACTGATATCCTGAGCTCCACAGGTCTCTTGAGCTCTCCGGTAAAAGCAGCTCCGCGGATCTTTTCCAGGCAGTCTCCATTGATTCCAGAAAGCAGCGCAACTGTTCCGAAGCCCTTGCTGATTGGAGTGGAGTAAAAGAGAATGTTGAGACTGAAGGCGGCAAGAATCAGAACGGGCTGGATGACGAGCACGACATACAGGACCCAATGATTGCGCAGCGCTGTCCGCGTCGACGTGATCTTTTCGTTGGTCGCAGGGTACAACAGCTCCCAGTGATTGTCCACGGACGTCCCGCCGTTCATCATGAACACCATGCGAGACCAGTACAAGGTCGCCGCCGACACCGTCAATGCAGGATATTTCCAAGGCGAGGAGTGCCGGACGGCCGCGAAATCATGGAGCGCTGAGACGAGAATGGGCAGCGCGTCCACCGGCAGTACGTCCGCCATCTCCTTCGTGAAGACTGTTTGGTCTGTTGGCGTTCCAGAGCAGTGGCCTGAGGATAATCTGATGCCGGTTGAATTGACGACCCAAGTCCCTTCGCACCTCTCCCGTCTAGTGTTGAACATAGATGCATTGTGGCGAAAAGCGACACTGTTGGGATCGCTGGGGTCGTTAAAGGACTTCGTGGAAATGACGGTTTGGCCTTCTTCTTGCAGTTCGTAATAGAACCCCATGAAAGTTAGCAGGCCGTCAGGCTGGTCGGAGAGCAAAGATGAGTTTCCTGGTAAGAGACCGAAGTCGTACCAGTTGTACAGTTGGTATGAGGTAAACCCGTTTCGGCCAAGATCTGAGGCACTGTATTTGAAAGCGTCCTTCCAAAGTGAGTCATTAGAGCGGTATGCCTCCGACGACAAATTGTACCTGGACACTGTTGCGTTTACCGATGCGGAGATGGTCCAAAACTCATTCCCGCTAAGGTTCCTTTGGATCGAAAGAACATACTCGGGCATCGGGATGTCTAGGAGTGCTGCCGATGTGTTGTCTAGTAGCAAGGTATTGTAACCGTAGGCTTTGGGGAGTGCAGCCAGGGGTGGCATGTACGAGTCGTTGGCCGAGGCGGCCAGGAAGTCAGAAACAGCGTCGACCATCAAATACACCGGAGAAACTAGGGCTTCTCTGGATCCAAGTGGGGCTGGTGTCATCCCGTAAGTACCAGTAGATTCTGCGTTTATAATTCTGTCCGTTCGGCCTCCGGGGAAGCTTTTGTAGCCAATGCTCAAGACCAACGGGAGGGCAATGGAGACAAATACGACCAACCTCCACAGAAAGTGGGTCTGCGAAAGGAATATGCTATTCCTCAATATTGCGTCGTAGTTCTGTAGCCTTGAAGAACCCCACCGAGCTTCGAAAATGAGGAGGAATGTAGAGCCGACTCGCTTCAGGCAGAGGTTCATGATCGCAATCAAGAAACCCAGAACCACGATTTGGCCTTCATATCCAAGTTTCCACGAGAGAGATGCGTTAGGTTGCACAAAGCATACTGCCACAACTAGGCAGACGAGTGATGCTACCACAGCGCAAACGTCGATGATATCGCAGATAGATTTCGAGCCGGCCCGCCCAAGCGAAGGCTCAGCAGGTGATGTGATGTTATCCGCTCGTGCCGGAGACAGATCTCTGAGGCGTATTGGGGGAGTAGAATCGCCTAGCCTAGTGTACTCCATTTTGATTGTGATGGTAGAGAGAAAAGCAATCAGGATTGAGGACTGTATAAATGCAGCATGGTGGAGAGTCTTTGTTCCCGATCTTCTCTTCACCCGGCACCGAGGTTTTCCACCTCATAAATTAGGGTGGGCATTGTGACTTGGGTGTCATTACTCAGCGCTAGTGATCGCCAGCTTACTTGCATTATGCTCCTACATACGCTAGGCAGAAGCCTTTACCTGTGGGGGCGACGGACCAAAAGAAGTTGTTGGCGGAACATCTTTGCTGATCGTTACCCCGCACATCACTCATCATACATAGGCGCACATCGTTATGCCCCTGCACATAATAGGGCAGGGCCAAGTGCAAGTATAGCTGGCTTTGGTAGCTAGACTCGAGAGAGGACTTTGACGTGCTCGTAGAACATGCTACTGGGTGCAACCGGTGATCTATCCAGAGGATGGCGAGTCCAAATCTAAATATTATCATAAGGAAGAAGTTTTCCGATGCATCGACCTTTAAATAATAGCAAATGGTCACACTTCGCTCAGTTTACTGGTATTTGGGCCGTCTACAGATGCTTGGGAAACATTGCCGGGTTGCAGCGGCGTGCGGAGGTTCTGATTGGCTGTAGCTGTTGCCCATCTACCACTCACGATAATTGGCACTGAGAACATTTCATCCTTACATTCTTGATTATGATGTTTTCTTTGTCAGGCTCCAAGATACCACGTCTCCTTTGTTAACGATTCCATATCCTTAATATGCTCTAAACCCCACGTCAAATCACCTCACCACGACAGACGTCCTTGTCTCGTCGCACCTGCCTTCCTCAGACCATCAACATTCCACCAGAAGCCGAAATACTCTGGCCAGTAAGCCAGCGGCTTTGCGGCTCAGCAATCATAGCGACGAGAGGAGCAATATCGTCGGGCTCCCCGAGTCGGTGCCCCAAGGGAGTCAGCTGCATCTGCAGTTTCTGGGCTTCCCCTGGAACCTTGTCCAGCAGATCCGACTTGGTTGGACCAGGCTCGACCGCATTTACCGTGTGACCATGGGGGCCCAGCTCTGCGGCCAGCCCGCGCGTCAAGCCCTCCAGCCCAGCCTTCGACGCGAGATACACGCACATGTTTGGTACGCCGATGCGCGCTCCAACCGACGAGATGTTGATGATCCGTCCTGGCCGGCGTAGGTGAGGCAGGACCTCTTTGGTCATGAATAAAACTGCGCGCAGGTTGATGTTCATGCAGTTATCGTACTCTTCTGGAGTTATATCCTGGAGAGGGCTGGGGAATGCGACGCCGGCGTTGTTGACGAGAATGTCGATAGAGTCGCCGAACGCAGTGGTTGTTTCGAGGACAATCTTCTTCGGTGAATTCAAGTCTTGAAGATTTGCTTGACATGCGATTGCTGCAGCGCCATTTCCCAGCGCATTGATTTTGTAGACAGTTTCTTCGACTGCCTTCTGGCTACTCGGCGATGTGTATGTTAGTGCAACCTATCGTTGGCGTTAGAGCTTTAGTCTTCTACTTGTATAGGCGCATACGTACCTTTGCTCCGCGATTAGCAAGCTCAATTGCGATTGCAATTCCAATGCCTCGTGAGGCACCGGTCACGATGGCTACCTTGCCGGAGAGACTCGCTTGTACGTTCGAAGCCATTTTCGGAAGTGCGAAAGCAAATGAAGAACTAGTTTCGATCCAAGTCAAAGAGCTATGATTGCTTGCAATTCAGCTATTAGGATAGAAATGGCCTGTATCTTTATAGTGTAATCGGCTATTCCTAATCTCGGATGTCAAACTTTTACTGCAGAGTGAGGTTATGCTCCTAAGTATAAGATGACTCCACTATAAAGCGAGTTCTACCGTTGAAGGACGATTTAATAGTTTGCGTATTCGTGTTCGGGGTTTTAAGATCGACATTGATAGTAAGATAGGTGAGCACATTTTTACTGCGGGGCGGAAGCGCGGGGATGAGCACGCAATGCATTCCACCCGCTTCTTCAGACAGTCTCTTTCCCGAAGACCGAAAAGAGACTTCGGGTCTTCGGCAATGCTAATGAAACATACAGTTCTTTCTAATTACATGCAGTCATCCTTCCAAAAACAAAAAATAAAGAGATCGATAGAACCTTTTCAATATCTCATCAACTTTTCCTGCTCTTGCCTCTTGATGCTTCCTTTATGTGCGAGAAATAGATAGGGACGACAGCACATACACTGGCTGACATGAGTAGAGCCAGGTTGTTTTGACCTCATACAACAGGTCAACCGAGGCTTTCTTGCAGCCATGCCTTCACAGTGGGTTGGAATATATTAGAGGAGCAGAATTGTTCCCCAGCTGGCAGTGGATATCAACCAAGGACAGCATTTGCTTGGGAACTCGGAGTATTCGTCTGGATAGCTTTGGCATGCGCTTCAAGGCAGTTTTTCGCCTGCAAGAATGCCTGATTCTCATGGCTTGGCGTGTGCTCCGGTTGACTGGCTTCCCTGGCGTGGATTGCCAAGCACGTCTCCGTGTCACTTTGTCGGCAAGCCTGGATAATACGTGGGGCCCACCTTCGTGCCATATGAACCTAACTCAGGCAAGCGTAAAGCATATCTGTCCGATTGGCGTATAGATTAGCATCACGTGGATTCGCGGAATGGCGCGGCACCGCGACTGTATCTATGGCGACCCACCGTCGCGTATCCCTGCCCAATATTCGCTGTCGGTGGTCCTGCAGCCCGGAGATAGGATTACTTCCGACGGAGACATTGCTAAGCTCTAGACTTGGTTTATCCCAATGATTTCAATGATATGTCCAGCGGGACCGCTTCATCGCTGGTGGATCCCCTCGTCAGCAGTCCCTCGTCCTAAACATCGTACTACGTACAGAGATACAATAGCAACCGAAACTATCCGAGCTGTACCGAATGCACCAGGAGTCGGTGCGTCAGGGGTGACTCACGCTAAGCCAACGGCTAGTTTTAGACGCGCGATTGTTGAGAATTCAGGCATCTACATAGGAAGCCGAGTCTAAAACTATACTGATTACTGATAATCACACAAGGCGTATAAAAGTGCAGAAAACAGTTCACATCGCAACCCACTCTACGCACCGTATCAGTTCCACCGTCCACGAAGAGCATTGCGTCCAGAATTTCTCCCCTCCATCTGCCACCATGATGGAACTCGACCCCGACGACCATTCCCGCTTCGACAACTTCCGCATCCTCACCACAACCTACAAAACCGTCGCCTCCCACGCCATCACGACCGACATCCTCATCCCCTCGCACCTCCTCTCCACCCCATCCCCGCACCAACCCCGCCCCATCCTCCTCCGCTTCCACGGCGGCGGCCTCACCGCCTCCTCAAGCCTCTTCCCGCCCTTCTTCGCGCCCTGGCACCTCCAGCTCGCAACGCGCCACTCCGCCATCATCGTCAGCCCCAACTACCGGCTCCTCCCGGAATCCAGCATCCACGACGTCCTCGCCGACATCACCTCGCTCTGGACCTGGCTGCACGCCACCCTCCCCACCTACCTCACCACCCAGACCGCCGGCGCCATCTCGCCCGACACCACGCGCATCATGACGGCCGGCGACAGCGCAGGCGGGTACCTGAGCGTGATGCTCGGGCTGAGCCAGCCCGCGGGCGTGCGCGCCGTCACGGCGGCGTACCCGCTGCTCGACGCGCGCGCGCCGCACTTCACCGCCGCGTACGCGAAGCCGATGTTCGGGGGGCGGGTGGCGCCGCTGCCGCGGCGGGTGGTGGACGAGCACGTGGCGCGCGTGCGGGCGGGCGCGGCGCCGGCGGTCGTGTCGGTGGACGCGCGGTTCGAGCGCGCGGCGCTGATGTTCGCGGTCGTGCAGAACGGCGTGTACGCGGAGCTGATGCCGGCCGGGGAGAGGGGGTTGTTTCCGCTGGACAGGATCGAGGATGGCGAGAGGCTGCCGAGGGGCTGCGTGTTTGTGTGGCATGGGGAGGAGGACTCGGTGGTGCCGGTGGAGGGGAGCAGGAAGTTCGAGGAGTTGGTGAGGAGGGTGGATCCTGAGTTGAAGGTGAGGGTAGCGGTGAGGCCGGGGGATCATGGATTTGACGAGGATGCGAGCATCGATGAAGAGTGGATGGCAGAGGGGTTGGATGAGGTTGTGCAGGCCTGGTTGGCTTGAGACTGCTGTCGTGGTGCTATCAATTGAAGATACGCGGGGATTCTGGAAAGGATGGAGATGGTTCACTAAGTGCTGATGCCCACAAGCACGCTACATCAAACATCTAAGTATTTCCAAAGCTCATACTACCCTTATCTAAAATTGGAACGCACACTGGCTTGGAACCCTTGCACACAGACTGCTGGGCGTTAACACATCTCTCCGGGTCGGTAAAGCGTGTGAAGGTTCTGAATGGCTGGTGGGCTAGCCGTCCCAACACCGTCTGCGGCGTATGGAAGGCCGTACTGAAGCTGGAATGATTAGGAGTCCAATTGATTCTGAAGAATATGAGGCTTACGCAACGCACTGCATCTTGTGCGTATATTGCCCTGTACTGCAGATCAGGACTATCTGTAGCCTCATGAGAGAGTCGTATTTGATAGGCGTCTGCATTATCAGTAGCTTGCCGGTCCCCGCTGGTCCAATATACAGCTACCTGCCGAGACGTGAATGGATGCCTTTCTAAGTCCGCCCTGAGAGTTTGCTGACAGCGACCTTGACCGAGGAGCCATTTCGGAAGTGGGGGCGCACTGCCCCGCACGCCTTACCAGTGCCCCGCCAGGCAGACGGTTACGTAACCCCCGGCCACAATCTTCCCAGATATAAAGAGTGGGCAAAACGCAAGCCACGAGATGTCTAAGAGCGTTGGGTGTAAGCAGGTTCCGACCACGACCTCTTCTCCTCTTCTTGAAGCCCGAATATTCTTCTTCACGACCGGTCGACCAACTCGCAAAGCGAAAGCGGTCATCTTTGAGGCTGAGAAAGCATGCCGGTCACTCCTCAGTCTGTCCAGCGAGTGCTGGAGACAATCCCCGACCTCTATCGCGGGCCAGGCGGAGCAGTGGCTGTCTTGAAGGATGGCGAACTCATCGGGCAGCACGTGTGGGGATACGCCGACGTCGATCAGAGGATAGCCATGAAGTCAGACACGCTGGTCCCAATTTGCTCCATCACTAAGCAACTGGTGGCCGCGGCGATACTCGATCTGGAGCGCAACCCACCGCCAGAGATTGCCGCGCACGGCGACGTCAGAACGCAGCTCACGGACAAGATCCGTGAGATGGTGCGTCCGGAGCTGCACGACAGCGGAATAACCGTCGATTACTTGTGCGACATGCAATCCGGCTTCCGTGACTACTGGGCGCTGTGCACACCCCTAGGCTCCAAGCCGGACACTCCGTTCTCGATAGCGGATGACTCTCGCCCAATTCTGGACCGGATCAAGACGCTGCATTTCCAGCCGGGCATGCAGTTCTCTTACTCCAACACGAACTGGCACATCCTTGGGCGCGCGATCGAGGCCATCAGCAAGCAGCCTCTCCCGGACTTGGTTGCCGAACGAGTCTTTACCCCCGCGGGCATGAAGACAGCGAGCCTCGTGCCCGACACCGCGCAGCAGCCCGGCCCCTGTGTTGGCTACGAAGGAGACGAGCAGCACGGCTTCGTTCCGGCAACGAACCGGATAGAGTGGTCTGGCGACGCCGGCGCCATCGCGTCTCTCGAGGACATGATTTCCTACGAGCGGCACTTTGATCAAAGTTGGTCTGGCCCCCAGAGCTGGTATCGAGCCGCAGCGACCCCGAAGGCGTTTGGCGACGGAAGGCCTGCAAGGTACCGGTATGGCCTGAAGCACGTCGAGCTGCACGGGGTGGCCACCGTGGGCCACGGCGGCGCGCTCCGCGGCTATCGACTGCACCGCCGCTACGTGCCGAGCGAGCGCCTTTCCGCCATCGTCCTGTTCAACCACGAAGCCTCCGCAGAAGAAGCGGCGGCGCACATCTTGACGAAGGTGTTGAATCTTTCATCGCCGGAGCCCCAGGCCGTCACCCCTGCTCAGGAGTGGTTTGGGGTTTTCCTCGATCGGGAATCCCAGATGGCCGTCACCGTCAGCCCGGGCAGCAGCGGGAAGCTCCTCATCGCGTACCCCCGCCACCCTGAGTCTGTCGCGCTTGTTGGACCCAAGGAAGCTCGGTCGCGGGATCTGGCTGCGACAATTGATGGGGACTCCCTCCGTATTGACCGCATCGAGGACAATCTCAAGATCGATGCCCAGCGTCTCGCCCCGCTCGATCCCGCTCTCGACGGTTCATTTTTGGCGGGTGACTATCACTGCAAGGAACTCGATTCTGTCCTTCACTGCAGTGGCCACGGTAGAATGTTGTACGCCACTTTCGACGGACATTTTGGCCAGGGACCAGCACATCTGATGCGTCCTCTTGGAGGAGATGTCTGGGCAATGGCAGATCCGCGTGGCATGGACGCCCCAGCGCCCGGTGACTGGACAGTCGTGTTGCATCGTGACGAGCAGGGTGGTATTGTTGGCCTAACAATCGGCTGCTGGTTGGCTAGAGGACTCGAGTTCGTGAGAATATGAGGGAAGGTCTCGTGTCGTCCAAGGGACGAATGTGTGCTGTATCGTGTTTGCGTGGGCCTTGAAGAAACTATTTTTGATGTTGAGACGCTATCCAACCAGCACGGCGGATGTTTTGTGAAAGACGCGCCGTACTTCGAGCGACGCGCAAGCGACTTCGGTTGATTTGTAAGGTTCGGATGCGGAGTTGCCGGTTTCCCGTTCCGGGACGCGACGGTATTCCTTACGCTATAGCGAAGCTCTTCCATTACTAAGGATTGATCATACTCCTATAAGCCATTCACTCCTCAAATCATAATTCAGAAAAGATGGACTCGGCTTTCGGTGATCATCGCATGCCGTGCTTACTGGTGCAGAGAAGGATCCAAACGCCGAAAACCTCTACTTTCCTACACGCGCGAATCTTCAAAAGTAGACTGCAACTAGCAAATTTCATATAAATATCCTAACCCTTGTCCCAGAGAATTTGCCATTTAAAATCAGCCGGTTGACGAAAATTCTCATAAAATGGCTTTACCTCGTTCGATCGCAAGAGTCGTCCGCGCTGTTGAGCAAGTGGAGGGCGATGGCGCCATTATATGGCGAAGCATCGGCATATCTAAGCTTAGGAATCTTTCGTAAGTCATAGCATGGCGGCGTAATGGCCTCTACCTAAGCATTTCTAGGGGCTGACTTCAACAAACTTCTGCAATAGGCCATTCTTGTTGCTGGACCACTTCGCTTCCTCCACCCAAGGCAGCTTCCCCGATCACCCGCATCGCGGCCAGGAGACCATAACCTACATGATCCAGGGCGAAACTCACCATGAGGACTTTACCGGCGCCAAAGGCATCCTTCGATCAGGTGATCTGCAGTTCATGACCGCTGGAAGAGGAATCATGCACTCCGAAGTACCCGCTCCGGACCATGATGGATCACCCATGACGGGTCTGCAAATCTGGGTCGACCTACCCACCGAGTTGAAGTATTGCGAACCGCGCTATCGCGATCTGCGGGCATCAGAGATTCCCACCGTGGAAGTGGACGAAGGGAAAGTTCAGGTCAAGGTCATTTCCGGCGAGAGCCACGGAGTGGAGAGTTTGAAGGAGCTGGCGTACACCCCGGTATGGCTGCTTGACATCAAGATCAAACCGGGTGGCAGGATCGTCCAGAAAGTTCCGGAAGGATACACTGCGTTCGCGTACACGCTTTCAGGCACAACGTGCTTTGAAGGCAGTTATGGCCGCGCAACACCCTCGGAAGAGAAGATTTCTCCGCGGTTTGGTCCTTACCACAACGTCATCTTTGAGAAGACTGGCGATTGCATCATCGCCAGTGTTCCATCCGATACTAACAAGACGGGAAATTTCATACTTGCTGCTGGTCCACCACTCGACCAGGAGGTGGTGCGGTACGGCCCATTTGTTCTCAATAGTCAGGAGGAGGTATATCAGGCGATGCAGGATTTTAGGAACTTCACCAACGGGTTTGAGAGAGCGAGGGGTTGGCAGAGCACAATTATGAAGTAAACTGTCGAACTAGCAAAAGTACGACGCCGCACTGGTTACCAGCGCGGGTTAAGGAGCTTCATATTCTTGACACAAACCGCTCGATGATCTGCGACTAGCGAACGGAGAACCAAGTTCTGAAGACCTGGCCACTGGCTAAATTCTTCAAGGGTTTCTTCCAGGGCCCCGATCTGAATTCAAAGCTACCTTGGAGCAGTTGTTGTATTTTCCACGAGGCTTGAACAGTGCAACCAGGTGACTAGACGCCTTCCTGATATTTTCCTGCAGCACTCAACCTACTCCTCCAACTGCATCAGCCACCTTGGATTATCCACTGTTGTGTACCCATATATAGAGCTCTCCGAGACCAACGAAAGCACCAGCCGGCCTTCATCCTGCACCTCCAGCTCCAATTTGCAGTACGCAAACCCGCCACATATCAAACATTCCACTTTCGGAGAGCACCCACCGGCCGTCCGTCGCCTCCCATCCTTCCGTTTCAAAACGTACCTCCTCCCCACCCCCCGCCTCGCTCGTCCGGCAGGTTGAGGAGTGCGTTGTGCTTTGCGTTGTGTGTGGCCTCGTCGGAGGGCCCGAGAGATGGAAGTTTCCGGTGATTAGTCTTGCGGCATCCTGCCAGCCAGAGATCGAGACGGCGGTGGCAGTTTAGTTGCTCTTTGTAGCGGGGTATGTGGTCTTGCGGCTTAGAGTATCTCGGGTCGTCCATGAGGATGTCCAAGAACATGAAGTATTTTGAGCAAATTAGATAGATTATGAGGGAACAAGTGCTCCTTAATCTTTATTCTGAAGCCTCGGATGGGTCCTCCATTCGCAGTGTATCTTCTGCAGAGTTGTATTGGAAAAAGCATACGTTTTCGCTGAGATTGATGGTTGAGAAAAGCGGATGCACAGGTTTGGTAGAATTACCGTATCCTCAGCAATTAAATCCATGGTTGAAAATCGGATCATGTTTCTTTGGTATGGAAGACCCTGATCTGCGATGCATACCAAACGCTTCTTCTCCGGCGTAGGCTTATGACGTGCATAGTAATTAGAACTCAGGGCTCATGTCAATGTTCCGCCCAGAATAAGTTTCGAACTGCAGCGGCAGTAGGCTACGCCATAACTTGTGAGCAGCTCTGCAGCATAACTATATTTGACTAGCCAGCTTAGATGATTGATAGTGTGTGTAATTTGGTTGGATACTGGCCTGCTTATGCATCAACTAAGAGAGCTGACAATTTTCCGAACCCTGCAACTGCAGCACTCGTCCACAGACTTGTGACGTGTCAAGAACCCAATCCGGTCAGGATTCTCGTATCACATGCTTTGAATCATAAAAATGGGACTGTTGGCGTTCAAGGGCTTCCCGCATTGAAAAGTAGACTTTTCCAGAGCTGACCTTCCGCCTTCAGCTTCGTCCAACCTGAAAAACATACTCAAGATTTGTGACCCGTTCAGCACGGTCAAGAACGATTCATACCAATGGCCTTGTGAATCCCTCTGCTCTCTGTACCCCCGCTTTGATCGCTTGAGGATGGATGAAGAGTCTATCACTGGTGAGGCCTCGGATGTTCCTGGTCAACGGGCCAGTACGGTTGCAACGACCCAAACAAGAGAGGAGAATTTTCCATCCAATGTCTCATCTCCGGTGAAACTCGACAGTCCTTCGACACAGTCACGGGATCTAGCATCCGAAGAAGAAATCCCAAATGTTACCGTTCCTTCTATGATCGCTGAAATCTCAGATACTGGAGAACCAAGTAACCAGGAGGAACAGCCAGATGTTGCTCGGTTGTTGCGCGACTTCCAAAAGCTCCAAGAACAACAGTTCAAAGTCCTGCAGAATCTATTTGATGCGGTATGATCTGAAGTCATTCTAGAACAGCGCTTGATGCGCTTCTGTTCACTGCTTATCGCTCCAGGTCGCTCCAATTGCGAGAACCGTGCAGTCACAGCTCTCAACAGAAACTAAATCTGAGGATTCCGTGGAAGAGATAACCACCAGCTCCAGTGTAACCAATAATAGAGCAAAAGATAGATGGGAACACGTTTGCCGTACACTCGACGAATGGGATATCAAGAATCAACCTACAGATCGTAAGTGCGAGAATCTCCGGGACAGATTCTGCGATCTTTTTCTGGACACTACTCCACACCGACGTCGCCATTTCAGATCATCGTTCGTCGGCGAGACTTTCCGAGAACACCTGTCACCCTTAGTTCTTCCGAGTCCAAAAGGACAGGAAATCCTCGCCATACCGTGGAGAAAAGAGGGGGGAAATGAGGAGGTATGTAGGAAGAGGAAGGGAGGCTTTGTCCCACTCATACATGAGAGCTGGCCGAACTACGTTATTCACGATGACGACACGGGAAATCGGTCCTACAGTCGGATCAATGGTGACCCTGGTGATAGTCAGCCTGAAATTATCCGTCGTTGGTTTGCTTCCAGCCGAGAGATTAACAAATTAGGAGACGGTGTTTGGGCAGTGAGTTAATACCTGCATAACAATAACTAAGCTTTTCTTACACTGTCATTTCGGCTAGTCCAAAATCTTGAGGCTTCATGAAGACAGGAAATCTCTGGTCGATTGATGTAGGTGCAGCTCGGAGTCAGGGGACACAATAGACGCTGATAAGTATAAAGATGGTACAGAGCGCATCAACATCTTCTCCCATTGCACGACATATGCTTGCTACATATGCTGATCAGACAAAAAATCTGGGACATCATCCCCTTCCCAATGCTTGAACTGTCGTTCACTTCCGAATGGAGAGCTCTGACGCCGCGAGAGCCTTGCTTACGAATCCGGTATTTTGCTGTCGACGACGGGTCCAACGGAGAGTCGTTACGTTATGCTGGTCTTAGACTGATACGCCAGCAAGGATATTTGCCTCGGTTACATGGGGCAAAACAATTGTTCATTCAAGAACGACGCACCTGTATCATCGGGCGATTGTACAGTGTTGAGTACCTGGACCGCCGGGAACTATTACCACATAACGTTGTGGTCTTATCTGAGCAAGAAAAGCCCACTTTTGATCTAAACTTCAACATTACCTCACAGTCGGAGCATGGAAATCCTATCAAAGTTAGGCTTTATCTCCTAGCGAGCAATGCGGCATACCAGGACGCCATCAGGGCTTGGGAAACGGTTCTGGACAGGATGAATGAGGCTCTTGAAGTGTCAGTAAGTCTTACAGCATAACGAATTCTGAGCATCGATATCGATCATACAAATAATTTTTAGGTCGACGATCTCTCTGATTCAGAGGCGCTCCAAAGTCTCATGGTCGATAAAGACAACAGCCGCAGGTCTGAGGCGTATTTCGCGACTTCGTCAATGTTGCAAACATTCTCTGAGTGGATCAGTGAGACTCTCATGAATATGGAGCGTCATATGGAATTCTTTTTGGAAAGGATACGTGTGCCTGATTTCGACGATGCATCTTCTGAGACGACGAATGAGTTGCGTGAGTTTATCACGGATATCAAAACGAATCGCAACACACATAGGGAGAACTTCGAAAAGCTCCTCGCCCGTATTGAGCGAAGAAGAGGAGAGATTGCAGTGCTACAAGATGGTGTGCGTCGCCTCGTTCCTCGTCTGTCCTTTCCTTTCAAAAGCTGAGAGCGAATAACCCTAGCTTTTCAACTCTGTAGCCATCCAAGAGGCCCGTGAAGCCACCAAACAAGGACTTTATGTCTTTATCTTCACGATAATGACAGTCATATACCTCCCACTGAGCTTCATCACCGTAAGTCCCTAATGGCCCGGCGCATACGTCTCTCCGCTCACCGATGGAGTCGTTTTTCGGCATGAACAACATCGAAGCACAGAACGAGTGGTTATTATCATCCATGATCCCATTCGCGGTCATGATCACCGTCTTCTCTGCCGTGATATACCTTCTCGCCGGGCTGAGCTACTTCGCCGCACACAAAGTCGACTTTGAGTCGCGCGTGAGGAGTCTCCAAAACAGCGCCGGGGACGCTTTGCGCTCCTTGGCAGACCGGATCTCCGTGCAAAACAAGACCGTTGCGTCTTCGAGTAATGCTCGAGGAGACGCAAGGCCGGGGATCAGTCCGACCCCAGGAGGCGGAACGGTGCAGCAGACGGACACTGGCACCGACCCTGGACCCAGCCGCAGAGAAGGAGCTACCGCTACTCAACCCACCGAAAGCCAGCCGCAACCAGCCGAGCCGGGGAGCGGAATCAACTCGACCGGCAACTCAATAACATCCCGGCTTGCGCACGCTTTCCGACGCAAGCCTAAGAGTCCTGACACGGAATCTCAAAGAGGAGGGTGGACATTGTGTTGAAGCTATGAAGTAGTTACTCTTTCCTGGCCTCACACTATTCAGCTCGAATTGGTACGATTTCAGGGTAGCCCTTGAGATGGCAGCGAATTTTTCTTACCGTGGCTTATTGTTCTTCTTCTCCGTGGTCCCATTTGGTTTCCGCTTTTTGCTTCTACGGTCGGAGGTCTTTTGCCTTCTTTCCTTTCATTCACCCTGTTTTTCTCTGGCGTTCCGTTTTTCGGATTCCTCTTCTCACCTGAAATAAAATATCCATAGCCAACGATTTGCGAGACACATCTTTAAACGGACCTGGTGTGCCGACCTACACTTATCACGGCCAAGTTGGTTTTCACGCTTCTAAAGCGTACTTGATCACAAACGTTCTCGATTTCACTTCAGCCAGTCCATCGAGAATCCCCAAGACCTGACTCCCACTCACTACTCTAAACCTCTATCGTACAGACACACCCGTGTCATCAAAATACAGACAGTGCCGGCTGTTTCTCTATGCCAAACCAAAAAGAGCAAGACCAAGAAGACAAAAGGAGCAAAGAGCAAAAGAATAAAGAGGTTCATTGGGGTCGACAATCAATTTCGCGTGACCAGCACCGTCCCGTCCCGGCCCGGCCCGGCCCACTCGCTGACTCATCTATGTTGCCCGCACGCTGATGCTGTTGCTTTGCCCCGCTCTAAACAGGCTGGCCGACCAGCCGTTGAAGTAAGTGTGTGAAGACAGACCCCCTCCCAATTTTCCGTAAAAAACGCCACGCTATGCCGATTCGAGTGATAAAAGCACGAAGGAGAGTTGATACAAAAAGCACATAACCACCGACCCCTTCCCCGTTTCGTCCCGCTACAGCTGCATGAACTCCTCCGCCGAGTTGAAGTCCGGCGGCGGCCTCCTGAACATGACGCGCGCCTTCGCGTCCAGAGCCGTGTACTGGTTGGTGATCCAGATGCCCCAGTCGTCGTCCTGCAGGGTGTCGCTGAGGGCAGCAGTCCGCCTGATCTCGTCGTCCGAGACGCCGAATTCGTCACGCGGGATCCAGATGCATGGTTTGGTCATACGCAGAGCGGCGTGCTCGAAGGCCTTTCGCACAAGAACGTCGCGCTCCTCGGGCGTCAGATCCTCCAATTCGTCGTGGTATCCCTGGAACAGGAAGCCAGAGGTCTGCCCCGTCTTGCCGACTTCTGGGTCAGATGGGTTAGACGGGGAGTCGTACGAAGCGTGGTTAGCGTTGTGGTGATGGTGGTGCCTGCTCATGCGCTTGGGACGGCCATCCGCGGTGCCAGGCGGCTTGCTGAAACCAGTGGAGCGCCTAGACGGCGGGGTTTCCATGTTCTGAAGCTCGATGGCGCTGTTCTTCTCCCTCACCGAAGAGTTGTTGGATGGATGACTTAACGGTGTTGGCCTATCCTCTTTTTCCTTTGTGCCATCCTCCTCTTCCTCAAGTTCAGCCCATTTCTGGGCCAAGGCTGCTTCAAACTGCTCCTGGCGCTCCTGTGCCTCGTCCTCCATGGTGATCGGGACGTATTTGAACAACGGTCCGAGTGACTTGTTCAGCATGTATTGATAGATTATTGTCAAAATAATAGTGACAATCATGACAATTGCATGCGGCGCGCAAACCACCTCATTCTTCCCGTTGCGGATGAGGAAGAAGAGACCAATGAGACAGAGCTGCATGACATACAAACCAGTGAACATCTGATTCACAGCACGGGGAAAGTAAAGTCCACCGCTGTCAGTAGTCCAGCGGAGCACATAGAATGAGTTGTAGCGGTAGACGACCCAGAAGAGAGCAGCGACGAAGGTGCCGAAGATGAGCATGAAGGGAGTAATGACCGAGTAAATGATGACAATGCAGGCAAAGTTCGTGTGCACTGGGAATAGAGTACCCCACATGGTGTTGGGGAGCGTCTTCTGCCGGTTGAACTTGGCTCGAGCCGTGTCGTCCACAATCTTTCCCAGGATGAACCAAATGAAGAGCTGAGGGAGCTGGACCAGCTGCTGTGCAGAACCATAAAGAGCTTGCAGCAGGAGATAGGAAAAGAAGTAGTTGGCTCCCTTGGGTAGATTCTCGGCTAGAATGTCGGGAATGCTCAATGGTGAGTTGAGAATTTCATCAAGCGTAGCCGTAATTCCACCGGAGAGGGTAACGACGAGGAAGACCTGGACGAAGAGGAAGATGAACCAATATCCTTGAGTCTCAAGCTCTTCCTCTACACCTGTGAAGACTCCAGTGAAGTTCACAAGCAAACGGAACACCATCGGAAGTACGAGAAGGAGGACTGCCTGGAGAGCTGGAGGCAGAGCACCCTGAATGAGGGACTTCAACCACCGAGGAAGACCCGCAACCCAACTGAGCCATTTCACAGTCACGGCGAGGCTGTCAAGCTGGGAAAGCAGACCGACGAATGCCATTGGCACAGCCCACAGAATGATAATTCCGATGATGATGGCGATGACAAGAGCAGTCTTCAGGTATGCGGTCCACCATGGCGTGGAGAGATTGTCCCAGATAACGTCTTTCGGATCGATCTCGAGGATGCGGGGACCCATGTTCTTCGGCTTGTGGTGTGTAATGGCCTGGCAGGCCATGTGAGCAGCCACTTGATGGTTGAACTGGATGAAGGCAGAGTTCATAAGTGGGTATTTGTCCAAGTTCTTCTCGTCCTCCTCAATTTCCTTGTTCAGCTCAATAAGCTGCAGACGACAGTAGATGATAACATCAACCTTAGAACCAAGAGAGAACCACCAGGTAGGCCAGATCTTCCACCACCAGTTGGTGCGAGGGAAGAGGGAAAGTCTCATCGACTCGCGCTGGTTCGGCTTCAAGTATTTGGTCCATTCGCCCTCCGCCTTTTCTCTCTCAAGTTCAGTCCTGTACTTCTCCCAATCGATAATCGGCGGCTTCTTCGCGTACTTGTCTCTTTGCTTCTTCTCAGCAAGCTGTTCCTCAGTGGTTGCAGCCTTAGGCTCGTCTGCTGATAGGTCTGGAGAGCCTTCAGGTGTATCAAGGTGAGGAATAGGATCGTTCAATGGGAACTCGTCGGATTCGCGCGTGAAAGGCTCGGGGCTAGGGAAAGCACTGTTCCTGCGGAAAAGGCGCAAAGGATTCATGTGGTGAGTTTCGTCCTTCTTCTCTTCTTCCTTGATGGGCGGGGCAGGCTGAGTGCGCACGCGCGAACGTGAAACGTTGGGGGAAGAGTTCATGGCGGGGGATCTGAAAGCACCACCGCTTGACGAGACTCGTTGTCCATCGGCACCTCTGTGAAGGTAGTCTCTGTTGTTGGGGCGAGGGCTTCTTTCCGGGGCGGTGCCAGTGCGGTGAAGATGGTCTTTCGCAGGCCCCAAACGGCCAGCTCCAGGGGGAACATCCGAGATTCCTTCATCGACGCCATCAAAATCGGGCACAAAGCCAACAGGGTTCGCAGAAGCGAAGCCTTTGTCAATATTGTTTCGAGCTCGCCCAAAGCCCTTCACCACACCAGTGGCGGTTTCTTGGCCCACTTTCTCTACGCCGTGGCCCACGAATTCAAAGCCACGGCCGATTCCATGGCCCAGAGTGCCAAATCCACGGCCGACAGCCTGCAGGCCCTGGCCGAAAGGAATAGGTAGTCTGCCGCGCTTCGCAGACTTTGTGGATTTGGAATCCTCCTCCTCCGCCTGCTCCAGGGCCTGGTCAAGCTCCTCGTCGACGTTGTGGGGAATGTTGGGGCTGTTGACAGCAAGACCAGCGTCATTGGCCATGGCCTCGGCGATGCGCTGATCAGCAGCATCGTCCTGGTCTCTCTGGGCCTGTGTTTTCTTAGTACCAGCCTTCTTCTCTTCCCTTCTGCGCATTTGCATGGCCTTGCGCTTGCAGGCGCGGATCAGCGAAGTCTCGGCAGCCTCCAGTCTCCTTGCAATCTCCAGCTGCTTGTTTTTCTTGTCCAGCAAGTCACCGTAGTCACGGTTAATCCAAATATTGCGGATGCCACCGGGGAAGGCGTCGAACAGGGCGTCCAAAGCATCGACGTTGCACCACTTATCCGGAATATTGCTGACGAGGACGGTGGTGGCCGAAGCGCGAATGCGATGAGAAGGAGAGGTCATCCAGCGTTGGCGCTCCTGGATGTAGTTGAGCAGCTCGGTGTAGAAGACGTAGCAGGTCCAGATGATGACGCAAATAGCAATAACCAGGTGGCCGGTGTAGCGACGGGTGTGGGTGTCGCCAAGATTGCCCCAGCCATACTCGTCGAGACCGTTGTTGCTCGGATTGTCAATGCCGACAGTGTTCAGAGGGATAATGATGGGCATGACGATAAGCATGAGTGGTAGGAATATCTTGAGCTCCATGAAGAGCAAGCGCACAAAGCAGTAGGCATCAAGACCGCATTTTTCGATGAAGGGCTTGCGCTTGGTCTCGAAGACGGGCTTGATCCAGGTGAACCAGCCGTGCGGCGGAGGGTCGAACCTTTGGCGCTCGGGTACGAGATAAGTTGTCGGAGCACTGCGGCGAAACGTTAGATTGCGCGGCACGGCGTGAGATCAGGAGGAGAGGACGCACTAGATGCGCTGGTACTTCTGGCGCAGCAGGTAGAAGCTCCAGAAGAAGATGCCGAAAAAGACCATGCCGGCGACCAGCGAGGCCATCAGCTGCGAGAAGGACATGCCCTCATTCTGAGTGGCCTTCCCGGCGAGGGGGTCGGTCGCGTTGAAGATGGACATGTCGGCGCGACGTACGCTATGCTGGGCGGCGATGCATGAGAAACGGGCGCGCACGTAAGGAATAGGTGTTGCGGAGGGCGGCGGGAGGAGATGGGGTTCTGCGGACAGGTGTGGGCGAGGGCGCGTCGTGCTCAGTCCGCCGTACCTGGGCGTGGGCGGGCTAAGTGGGTGAGGCCAGCGCGGTCGGGGCGCTGCAGCTCCGTGCGCTGCAGCGCCCCAAACAAGAGTGGACCCTTGGCCAGCCTTAGCCGTCGACGTCATTAGCCCATTGGCTGCCGCCTGTTTGCCGCGTCGCCAGTGTCGCGGCGCCTGGCTCTGCCGCCCACCGCGGTGCGCCTCGCCCGCGGCGCCAACGACCGGCCGCGAGCGCGCTGCCTGCGACCCACGCGCCCGGCGCTTGCGAGCAGCGCTCTGGGCCAACGCTTTCTACGACGGGGCCGGATCCGAAACACTCCCATCGCCCTGCAGCGCTGCGTGATCGCCGGCTGGGGAAGCCCAACTCTAATGGCCGCCGGTCCACCGCTCGCGCGGATCCGTTGCCACGACACCATTCCCGCGGCCATCGTCATCGGTGCGAGGGCACGCCGCCAGCGCGGCCAAGCCATCCCCTCTCCTTACTGCCCATTGGCCTCCTGACTGCACGCGAGATGTCGATTTGTCGTGCCGATCCGCATCTAGCGGCATGCCCGCGCGCCCTCGCGCCACAAACACGCCGTCCGTATCGAGCAAACGCAGCGGCAATTCCTGCTTGCCGGCCACAACACCAGCAGGTTCCTCCTCTGTGCGCCACCAGAGTCATCGGGACAGCTGGAGCAAAGTACGGCGGCGTCTCTTCGCAGATCTGGCAGCGCTCGCAAATCTGCATCTGCATCGTATCGATCCCTTGAAACCGTATCCCTGCCGGCAGGCATGCAGCACGGAATCTAAGCAATCAAAGCAATCCAATCCAATCCACCACCAGCCACACAGCCACCTCCACAGTCCGCAGCGCCACACCAGCCCTTCGGCTGCGTGTCTTGCTTTGCAGCCCGCCGGTAAGGCCCTGGCGTTCGCGAACTTCTCAACCGTCCGAGGAATCGAAGACCTGTCGCAGCCGGCAGCTGTGCTGAAGAATTCTTCACTCACCTGACCGCGAGAGTCCCCGTTCTGGCCCTATGGCCGCCCTATACTTGACTCACCTGCTGTCTCAGTCACCCACGCTGGCACCTGGGTCCTGCTGTCCCAACGGCCTCCTTTCATCCCACCTCCGCCATCCCTTTAATCCATCAACGTAAAACATCGTGCGCAAACAGCTCGTCCCACTGCTGCGATGACCGCTGGTACTAGAGCATCATGATCCCCTTTCGCATTAGATCACAATTTCTCGGATCACCCGGGACGACCCTCGGCTTGGCGAGATTGCGATACGCACCAGACTCCTCACGTACCAGCCAAGATCCCCGGCGCGTTTAGTAATGCAACGCGAGGATTGACATGTACATTTCGAGGATGACGACCTGTGAGGTTCGTCCCCTCCCTTTCGACTTCATAGCTTCGTTTCAGAAGGCATTCCAATGTCTGATCATGATCAACGGTTCAACCATCGTCATTGAGCGCTCATGTTCATCTCTAACGCGGAGATCTCTTTCGCCTTCTAGAATTCAAAGGTACGAAGAAATCACTCGGTCGTCATTCCGCCTCTCACAAAGCAAGGCGTCCATTACTTCACCCCCTCTTTGCTTCCAGCGAGTTACCCCTCTTCACCTCCTCTTTCCACATCAGCCGTTCCTCTTCCACAACTCCGGGTCCCTTGTAGACGCTCCCGTACAACCCCGACGCCCAATCTTCACCCTCGCCCTTCTTAGGCGCCTTCTTGCGGTACCACCGCCCGTACGCCAGCAAGTAGTACAGCCTGAAGGACAACAGGGCAAACTTGTCCCGCTCGAGGTCCTCGGGGTAGGTAGCGCCGAGATCCACAGCCGCGGCAATGCCGCTCATGATGGCAACCTCGTGGGCGTTGAGCAGGGTCCACGACGACGCGAAGCGCGTGTGCCGGCGGCCCTGCAGCAGCCACATCCACGGGACGACGAAGGCGTAGTGCGTCCACGAGTGGCAGAGCTGGTGCCACCAGTCCTTGCGGATGATCTTCGACTCGTCGATCTCACTGTCAGTCCACAGGTGCCCGTCCCTCTGCTTGTTCAGGAAGATGGTTTGGAACACGTGGTTGTCGAAATCAACGTCCGGCGGGAACTGCGCCTGGTAATTTGTGCAGTCAAAGCACATCTCCAGCTTGGTCATGTCGTCCTTGTACGGCTTGATGTAGTACATTGGCTTGAACGACTTCTTCGCGAACTCGCAGCGGGCGGTCATATCCACGCCGGAAAGGCTGTCCACCGCCTGTTCGGGGTTGTAGGCGTTCTCGTAGTGGCGCCGCATGTAATCGGCATCGCAATGGGTGATGGTGATGTCGTCGGAAAACTTAGCCGCGCCGAGGACACGGTTCTCGCGCCACGACGCCGTCTCACCCAGGAGACGCTTGGATGTGTCGGCCCTGTTCGAAACAAACATTAGCGCGTGCACGTCCGCCCAACGGGGGAGGTCCGCGAGCATCGATGACGTACAGACAGCACAGCACCAGCTCATCGTAATGCTCCTCCACCTCCTGCGCGCCCGCGTCCGCATTGCTCGTCTCATCCTCAGGCGCCCACGCGCTCGCCGGGCTGTGCCCGTCTGGCGCCGGCGTCCGCCTGATCAACCTCACCGTCACCACCTTCTTGTCTCTCCGCACCACCCGCGTCAGCTCCGTCGACAACCGCACCTCGACGCCCCTCCGCACCAGATCTTTCCGCCAGTCCTCGTAGAACTCGCTGAACTTGGGGAACACGACCATCGGCGGCATGTTGCTCGCGATGCTGCGCTCGTCCGGCGGATACCACATGCCGTAAGTCGGACTGGTGCACAGGCGCTCGAGGATGATGCTCGGTACATCCGGGGTGTAGTTGCCCGTGCCGAGGAACAGCGCGATCATGGGCAGCGCGACGGCATTCGCAAACTCGGCGCTGAAGCGGAACAGCCTCATCAGCAGCCTGATCGGCAGCAGCGCGAACACCAGCTCCAGCGCGCGCACGACGCGCAGCATGCGCGCGAAGCGCCTGACCTCGGCCTGGTGGCGCTCGAGCAGCCTGGTCGGGAAGACGTTGGTCCAGAAGGTTGAGTCCTTGCCGAACGAGACCTGCAGCTCGACCGGGTTGGCGGCGTAGCCCTGCCGCGCGAAGGCCGTCAGCGTGTGGTGGAAGATGTAGGAGCCACCCTGGACGCCCTGGTTGAGCCAGCTGGCGCCGTGCTTGGTCTTGTCGATGGGGATCGAGAAGGCTTGGCCGCCGCAGTAGTCGACCGAGTCGATTAGGGTGACGGAGAATGTGTCGGGGTGGGCGGAGAGGTGGTGGGCGCAAGACATGCCTGCGGCGCGTTAGTCGTGAGACAGAAGCTGCGGTCTGGGTGTGCGTGGGGTGGTGATCGTGGTGGACTACGCGTACCAGCTGCTCCGGCGCCGACCACCAACACCTTTTTCTTCCCCTTCGAGCCGTCGCGGTGAGACATGTCGTTCGTCGTCGGCAGCAGCGGCGGTTGCTCGTTGGAAGGGCGCATGGATGAGACAAATGCGTTGGCAATGCGGACCACAAAGCCCTGATGTCGATGGTGTACCGACGGTGTTGAAGCTATCAAGGGATGCGGAGGTGGACGCGCATATTTGTCTCGCAGCGCGTGTGCGCGTGAGCAAAGAGCTCAAGCCTCCAATTCTTTGCGTCATGACTACTCCGAAGTCAAAAAAAAGGCAGTCAAGGAGTGCCCGAGTGGCTGCGATAGGTCAAGCGCCGATCTGCGGGTTCGATCTCGAAGCCGCTACCGCTGCCAGATGCAAGATTGCCGACCGCCAGACCGCTTAGATCCGGGGGTATGCATCGGGGGTTGACCATCTAGAGCGTGTATGATTGAAGGATGGTGGGATATTGATGCATTGTGGATATCTGGGCTGGATGTCTGCTGTGCGCTGAGGAGCACTGTGCTGTTTGTTTGTCGTGAGGGACCAGCGAGGTGATGACGTCACCTACTGAGCTCCAACCTTCTACCCCTCGCGAGACGCGTTGGCTCTTCGGCGCGTGTCATGACAGTAAGCTAGCCCTGATGGTTATCCCCTAGATGTTTAGATAGCTAAACTCTTGCAGGAATAAGTACGAACACAACAGAAGACTCTGGAGAAGAGAAGACGATTGACTTTTGATGGATTTTGGTCACGTGTAATTAACGGGCTTTCCCCACCCTCCTCCACCTGTTTACTATGAATTCACTTATCTGACTGCCCTAATCAGTACTCCAACGGTTTTCTACACCGGTCCACCTCTACATACCCACCTTCAGCTCTACCATTGACCATCTCCATCCGTCACTACGTCAGTTAACCAAAGTCGCTGGTAGCAATTTGGCAAGATACATATTTGGTGAGAGTCTTTCACTGTTTATTAACGTGACTGAAGAGGTTTGAGAGTGTGGGTATCGTTAGGAATAAGTTCACTCTAGTTGTGCAACGATGTAGTGTTACACGAGGCTGCACGGCGTTAGGGAAAGATTCCCAGGTCAATGCCAACGATGACTTAGGACTGCGTTGAACAGTATCGATCCCACAATATGCATAGATGAAGGGGATGACTTTATTAGAGTCATAGATTTGAACGCATGAAGGGATTTCTATACGATTTGCCGTCTTACTTATGCAGCTCCGTAGTTCAATAAACTGAATCTTCATCAAGCAGCCACTCCGTACAATAACTCTCGCTTGAGCTCGGCGTTTAAGATAGGGCGTAAATCGGGATAAAAAAAACCCCCGAAGCCCAGCTCTGACTGCATGAGCTGGTACCCACGTAGCGTGGCTACTGCGGGGCAACTCCGCACTCCGGGAGATACCCACATCAGTGTCCGGGTGAACGACCTCACGAAATTGAAGACTTCAGGTCGTCGTAGGGCCCTATTCGCAGAACTCGGTCATACTTAGGACCTTATTGTGTAAAGAGGCTACCGTGCGGTAAACTGCTGGTTGAGGAAATCGCTTGGGTCTTAATCCTTGATGAGCAAGCTTCAAAATGCTGGCTTCAATTATCCCGTTACTGGAATTCCAATTCTATCTTGTTTAGGTGCAATTCTAACAAAATTCAGAGCTTCCATTAAAGGAGTGGAATAGTTCCGCTGTTGCGATTATTTATCGGACGTCATCCCTAACGGTATTCCTGAATTTTCAGCGCCGCTCCACCTCCGCCGTAAAAGGCGGAAGTAGATCGACTGTTTAACAGAGCACTACCAAGTTTTTGCTCCACTATGAAGTCCGAGGTGGGTAGCTGCTGATTGGCAAAGCCAGACGGTTGGCGGGACTGTTCCGCATACCTTGCCGGAGAATCTCCACTTCACCCTACATTTCAGAGAAGCAGTCCTGCAGGACCATGGAGTATTTAAATGAGAGTTTCTTCAGCTGGAATTGTTGAAGTAGTCTATGCTCCACCCAAACTCCCTTTATTTCACAGTCTCGAGAATTGCAACTACGCCGTGGCACGACTTCAAAAATGGCTCCCGAAAATTTGTTCCATATCCGGACTCCTACATTTTCGATCATCCCCGATGCCGTCCTAAACAATCCCCAGAACAGTCGTATCAAGGTCATCACCATAGGTGCAGGCGTAGCCGGCATCCTGAACGTGTACAACATTCAGAAGCAGTGCGAGAATGTTGAGCTCGTGATCTATGAAAAAAACGCCGACATTGGAGGCACTTGGATCGAGAACAGGTATCCCGGGTGCGCTTGCGACGTTCCGAGCCACGCCTATACGTACCATTTCGCCCCAAATGTAAGTGACCGCCAGATTCTGGAGAGATGAGCAGGCTGATAATGTTGATAGCCCGAATGGCCCCGTTTCCTCTCCAAGAGGGAAGATATCTGGGAATACCTCGACCGAGTCTGCAAAGCCTTCGATCTACGTAAGTACATGAACTTCAACGTTGAAGTCACCGAGGCGAAGTGGGATGAAGATAGCGCGCAGTGGCAGGTGAAATTGCGCCGCACGAATCCAGACAACAGCACCGAAGAATTCGGGGATACTTGTGATCTCCTCCTTTACTGTGTCGGTATCTTAAACAACTGGCAATGGCCGGATATCGAAGGTCTAAAGGACTTCAAAGGCAGGATCATCCACACAGCTCGCTAGCCCGAAGAGTACGTGGAGCAATGGAAAGATCAAAATGTGGTGGTCATTGGATCCGGCGCATCGAGCTTGCAAGTCGTGCCATCAATGCAGCCGCATGTAAAAAAGATGGATATTTCCATCCGAACCGTAAGTATAGAACCTCTCGTTGTTCCCTTTTTACACTAAACCATCCTTAGGTCGTCTGGCTTGCACCTCTTGTGGATGATCTCCCCGAGGACTACCAGTATTCTCTGGAAGAGATTGAGGAGTTTCGGCGCAACCCCAAGGCGCTTGTCGACCACGTTAAGCGTTTTGATTTACAGCTCAATGCTGGCTGGCCGATCATGTTCTCCAACAGCGAGGCCCAGGCAATGACCCGCGCAGCCATCAAGGCCAAAATATCCGAGTTAATCAAGGACGAGCGCTTGCTAAAAGGTCCTCACATCCGCGCATCCATCTGCCGTTCCTGCCCTCCCCTAACGCATCTGTACAACCCAGGCTTCACTCCCCAATTCTCCGTCGGCTGCCGCCGCATCACCCCGGGCGCCACCTACCTCCACTCCATCCAACAACCCAACGTCTCCGTCCACTCCACCCCCGTGACGCGCATCACCCCCTCCGGCGCTATCGGCAACGACGGGCTCCTCCGCGCCGCCGACACCATCATCTGCGCCACCGGCCTCGACGCCTCCTTCCAGCCACGCTTCCCCATCACCGGCCGCAGCGGTACCAACCTGGCCACGCTCTGGCAGCGGACGCCCGCAGCCTACCTGGGGCTGGCGGTGCCGTCGATGCCGAACTTCGCGGTGCAGGGGGGCCCGCCGATGCCGGTGCAGAACGGCACGCCGTTCGGCGTGTTCGGCGCCGCGGCGGGCCAAGTACGCGCTGCACCTGGTCGCGAAGCTGCAGCAGGAGAACGCGCGGACGGTGCAGCCGAACCGGGAGGCCGCGGGCGCGTTCGCGCGGCATGTCGAGGCCTTCCACCGCGGGTCGGTGTTCGGCGACGGCTGCCGGGGCTGGTACAAGGACGACGAGGGCGGGAGGGTCGACGTGGTGTGGCCGGGCAGCGCGCTGCATTACAAGGCGGTGTTGGCGGCGCCGAGGTGGAAGGATTACGAGATTGAGTATCGCGACGTGGAGAATAGGTTTTCGTGGATGGGGTTGGGGTTTGTCAAGGAGCAGCGAACTCCGGGCGCGGGTTTGGGGCATTATCTGAAGGTGGAGAACATTGATCCTCGGTGGATGAAGGAGATGGGAATGACAGCAGTACCGGAACGTAAAGGAGGAGAATCAAATGATTAAAGCGTGACCTCTAGGAAGATACGCTAAGACGTAATTGGGGTCGTTCTTATGAAGTTCAGAAGGACAGTCTGAGGTAGTACAGCCGCACTGCAACAGATACCTGTATATATCCGTAAAGGCCCTAAGTGGGAATAAATGAATTTGACTATCCGCCTTTCTACTATTTCTATTGTATGCTAGGTGATATTGGCTTATTAAATTCGTGGGATGTTCTTTTCTCATATCGTGCGAGAAGGAAGTCTGCCTCGCTCAGACAGCAGACTTCTACCTACTGATGTTCGGGGACGAAACTGCTGGAGATTTGTTTGTCTACCAATTGACGCCTTCTTTGTGCCATCTCTTAATGAGATAAAGACTATGCACCATCCCCACCGTTTTCCGTTCTCTCGCCGTAAAATTTCCTTATTTGGTAAGAGCTCGCGTGCGCCCGCATCCCACCAAGCAGGTACATCTCCAAATTCATGCAACAAACTCTCCTCTGACTCTAATACGTGGACAATCACTCAACGCCTCTCCGCATGAACTTTTGATCTACCGCAGACCTACATACGTAACCTGGCGCGTAAGCGAACCAGCTCACCAATCCAACCCAGCCGATTGGCCTCGCGCCGCACGCATTCGCTGCACGACAATCTGCCAGTAAATCTCCGCCGACGCCACCCGCACATGCACGAAAACCCGATCCCGAAAAGCGCTGTCCAAACCTCCGACTCCCCGACATCCGCGCTTACCGGCGCGCCGTGATCGAGAGCAGAGGCATCCGAGCCTCAACATCCCCCACACGCCGTCCTCCCCACGAAAAAGAGGCTGAGCAGCAAATACCCTCACCTGGAACCCCCACCGAAAAAAGACCTCATCGGCCCCCTCCGCCCTCCTCTGCCAAAAATATTCCCACCCCCCAAGCATCGGAGTCCACCACCAGTCGCGGCTGCAGGTACGAAGGAAGGCCGGCCTAGCCCGAAAAGGCAGGTCCGAGCTCGCTTTCAGCCATCCGCACCGGCGGTCTCCACAAGCCGATTTTTTTTTTTCTTTCTCGAAGGAATCGAGGGCCTAGCGGATTACGTATGCCCGGACCATGCAATCTGTGCTAGAGCGAAACAGGCCGGTTGAGCCGCTGGTGTTTTTGGGGGCCAGGTGGGTTTCCTTGCTCGTTCTTGTGTCTGGCATGTGAAAGGGATGGAGACGGTGGGTCTGGACTCTTCGTCTCTGGTCCGGTGGTTCCAACGGCGGGCAGCAGGTTTGATGCTGCGATTAGATTTTCTTTCTAGTCTGTTTTTCTCCTCCCGTTACGCGAACGATGCTGCATGAGGTATCTGATCGAGAACGACCG
>RKSS01001671.1:0-14433 GCA_009829855.1 Neofusicoccum kwambonambiense
GGGGGGGGGGCGCTGTGATGGCGTAGACAAAGGGGAGGGGGCTGTGATGGCATAGACAAAGGGAAGGACGCCGTGATGGCGTAGAGATAGGCCGTGGAAGCCAACTCAAAAAGAGTGAGTGCGCTGACCCGTGGTAACCTGAGATGCAATGTGACCAAAACTGACGTCGAGGAGATGTTGCAGAGGGGTGGGTTGGCAGGGTGAACAAGAGTGGCTGCTGGAACGAGTGCAGATAGATGGCCGTGTATGCCAGCGGTGACAGGGCACGTGAAGGGAGATTTGTGAGGGTTGCGTGGATAATTGCTGGTGAGCAGGACGGTGGAGAGGAAGACGAGGGCAGTTGACGAGTTTGGCGGGCTGTGAATGAGAGACCAAAGGGCTGTCATGACGGCTTCCACGTTGAACAGCACAAGATGAAGCCTAGGGAGAACGGGGCTGGAGCAAGGAAACAAGACACTGGGCCGAGGGAATGGCAGGCTTGGAGCGTGAATGGCTAGGAACAAGAAGATTGTAAGAACAACGCCGGCGGCAGGAACGTGGAAGATGGTACTAAAGCATAGCGAGAGGCAAAGAAAATACCGTTTTCCTGCAGCAGACTTCTCATAAGTGCAGGGCGATGATCAACGTGGAGAGCCGAAGCTCTGATCATGTTACAAGTTGTCCGAGGCCCACGCGCAGCATTGTAACGACCGTTGACGAGATGCTACCGGCACATCCTATATGTTACTACCTGCCACGTTAATAAAAATATTTGATTAAGTGTGTTATAGACTTTTGAACGCCGAATGTTATCAAGAACAACAAAAGATAACTTTTTCCTCAATCCTATTCTAACCGTCCCGCACTATGACGCTCCGGCCACGGAGCGTGCTTTCTTTAAATATTTTATCCAAGATCGCCTGAATTATGTGAGCTGTTTCCCACCTGGAACCCTGAGAAAATACGAGAAAGAAGGAATGTGCAATGGTCGACGACATGAACACGTCACCTGACGTTCGTTTTCCGAGCCCCGCTGATCTCCCATGATGCATTCTACCGACAATTTAGTGCTTCTGGGCTGCAGAATCAACGCCGAGACGGAGCGGAGCGCAGCGTGTAGAAAGAAAGAAGTTACCAGACAAGTGAAAGAAATCGTAAATGCTTGCGAAGGGTCCACCGCCATGAGGACACATCAAGACGTTGAGCCAGGTGGTCATTCGCTCCGCCTGGGAACCTGTTTCAGAGAGTGAAGAGAAAGAAATAAAGAAATTACCAGACAGAAATCATGAAAGCTCGCGAAGGGCCTCCGCCACGAGGACACGCCAAGACGTTGAGCCAGGTGGTCACTCGGTCCGCTTGGGAAATCCTTTTAGAGAGCAAAGGAAAAGAAACAAAGAACCGGTCAAAGTAAATACGTGGGGCGTACGTGAGCAAGACAGGCTTATGATAGAAAGTGCCCAAAGACCTGCGCACCAGTGCCGTGGTCGTGTGAGAATGCCTCAGCCAATGCGTGCAGACGAGGGCTCCCTCCTCAAGCTACGATTACCCGAGTCGGGGTGGTCGTTTTGCTTGCTTAACCGGCCATGTGAGTAGAGTTTTGCGGCGTGCCTTGGCGCGTAGGACCATTTGCAACCGTCGGTGGGTTAGAATCAGGAGTTGCAGGCTTGCCATCACCGGGGATCACATTGACCCACGCCTCCTCTTCAACGCCGGCTGGATTCTTGTGCGGCTGGGAAACAGGCTTGTCATCTTTGTGAACCACAAGATCCACCTCCTCTTCCTCATCGTCAGCTGCAACCGGCGGGTTGGTAACAGGTGTTGCAGGCTTGCCATCGCCGGGGATAACGTCAACCCAACCCTCCTCTTCAACGCCGGCTGGATTCTTGTGCGGTTGGGGAGCAGGCTCGTCATCGTCGGGAATCACAATCCACACCGCCTCTTTCTTATGGCCAGCTGTAGCCGGTGGGTTGGTATTAGGAGTTGCAGGCTTCTCCTTGTCGGATACCACAACATCCACGACGTCTTCCTCAATGCCCGCTGGATTCTTGCGCGACTCGGGGTAAGGGTTGCCATCGTCGAACATGACAGTATCCACAACTTCCTCACCGCCAGCTTGGTTCTTGGGCGGCTCGGGAGCGGGATTCTCCTCGTTCAACACCGGGGTCTTGAACGACTCGGCAGCAGCATTCTCCTCGCTCACCGCCGGGTTCATGAGAGACTTGGGAGCAGCATTCTCCTCGTTCAACACCACATCCATCTCGTCTTCCTCATTGTCAGCTGCGGTTGGTGGGTCGGCACCGGGTGTCGCAGGCTTACCATTGTTGTATACCACTCCCTCCATCACATCCTCATTGTCAGCTGGGTTATTGTCCGACTCGGGGCTGTATTGGTCAGGCACGTTGAGATCAGGCTCGGAGTTGGATGGGCCAGGCTGAGGAGACGTGCGTTGGTGCGTTTCGGACCTGACAACGAAGCGAAGATCAGCAACAGTGTAGACAGGAACACGCAAAGAAGAGGGGTAAAAGGGAGGAACAAACTGTGCCTGCTGGCGTTTCTTTTGCTTCTTCTCTTGACGCCTCTTCAGTTTCTCCTTGTTCCAGTCTCGAACCACGGCCTCCGTCACGTTGCACTTGGGTTCCCACGATTTCGGGAACGGCTGGCCGGTCTGAGCATCCGGAACCCACGAGATCAGGTAGTGGTGGCGACGCTCACGGACAATGCCTACAACAGGGTAGTATTCACCCGCGATGTACTGGCTCGAGCCCTTTCCACCAGCCACCTTGTCCTTCGCGGGCTTCTTATTCTCAGCGGCCTGGTTCTCAGCGGCCTGGTTCACGGCGAACTGGTTCACGGCTGGCTGGTTCACGGCGGGCTGGATCACGGCGGGCTTCTTGTTCGCAGCAGGTCCATCTGCCGCATTGCCCTGCGTCTGAGCGTCTTGCTGGGAATTGCGCTGCTCCCATTCGCGCACGAGGGCTTCGCCCACATTGTCCTTCGTTTCCCAAGTGGGCTTGTAGGGCACGCCGTTAGCATCTGTGCCTTCCCAGGCGATGTAGTACATGTCTTTGGTCTCTTCGAGAATCGAGCTCGCCATGATGTAGGTTGGCAAGGAGCAAAGAGCCGCCTTCGGTGCCAGGGGTCCAGCACTCCGGAGACGGACCATTGCTGATGCGAGTGGGTGATGCGTGGGTGATTGTAATGAGGGGATAAGAGGAAGGCAGAGGGTTGATGATGAGGGTTGATGATGAGGGTTGATGATGGGGGTTGATGATGGGATTTGATGATGGGGTTTGATGACGGGGGATGACGATGGGGGTTGATGGAAGAATTGGTGTGGGAGAGAAGTAGGAGGAGGAGAAGGCGAAGGCGAAGGTGGAGGAGAAGGGAAAGGCGGAACGACAAACGGAAAGCGAGACGACAAACGGAAAACGAAAACAAAAAACGCGAAACGCTGCAAAACACGAAACGCGCAACGCGCAACGCGCAACGCACAACACGCAACACGCAACGCGAAAGCGACCCCCACGAAAAACAAAGACCACAGCGCTTCCCACCCGACACACGTTCTTCAGCAGCCACAACAGGCTGATGTCCAAGGCTGCGTCATGTCAGCACTCTAACGCGGGCAGGCAGGTCGATCGACGCATTCTTTGCGCCAGGCCAATCCCACGCCGCACTAACGCGAGCTACTCCTCTGTAACGAAGCCAGGGCGAGTCATGCCCGAGTTTCTTTCGACATCGACCCATCGAACCCTCCAACCCTCGAACCACTCCCCGACCGACCGTCCCCATCTGCTCGTCCACCCCCCCTCCCTCGCCCGCGCCTCCCCTACGGCCACATCCCCGCGAAGGCAGAGTCATCCAGGGGTCAGCGCCGCGCGGGACGGGCTGGCCCGCAACATGTGAGTTCGTGACACGAAAAGGGTCCAAGTATGTCTGACACTAAGCACCAGTAGCACACCCTCCTTGCCTTGTCTCGCCCATACGGGCTCGCAGGCTCAACGACGTGTCAACGGCATCATCATCGTCACCCGTCCTCCGCCGGCCGCCACATCCACAGACCGAGTCTTCCTCGTACAGCACAATACTCGCAGGCAACAAGAGAGTTTGGGAAGGATTTGGACAATTGCGGGGGCGTTTCGCTCGGGCTTCACCGCTGGCATGATCTCCGATCCGCCGCTGAAGCGGATCGCGTTTGGTCGAGTCGACAATGGTCTGATTTCGCAGATGGGTGAGCCACGTTGCTCGCGGGCATAAAGCTATCAAGCCGAGTCTCGAGTGTGGTCGAGGGGCTCAAGCTGGCACTCAGAGCTGATAAGGGAGGCTGCGGAGGAGATTTTTCCGTGGTACCTATAGCTTTATGCTATCCAGAACGGAGCTGCTTCCTTCATCTGCTTTGCTTCAGCCATCCTTGCGCTTCGGTATTTTCGTATCCCGACCTCTACGTAGCCATCCGTTGAATGCACATGATTGCGGGCGTCTTCAATAGTCTAGCGCCCAGCCTTTTTTTATTGCCATTCGGCGTCATGCGGTGTAAGCCTTCCCTCGCCTCAATCATGGTCAAGTCCAACCCTTTTTTACCGCATCAGCCACTGCACGCTTGCTTGCTTCAAAGGACGATGCGGAACATTTGACTCCCGGTTCCAGGTGCTCGTCGTGAGAGATGCTCTTCTTGCTCCACCGTTCCTGCAAAGAGTTCCGCTGGTGTTTCCCGGCGCGAACGGTCAATGTATGTGATAAAGGGAAGCGATGAGGTGATTTTCATGTTTGACATGCGCTCTATCAGCTTGTTGGCGACGTCCTCGAAGAATCCGTGACCCCGGCCTGGAGTATCACGCCTTGCTGAGGCCCGTTGGGGTGAGGTGCGTGGGTCAGGATGTCGTCGTCGTTATTAAGCCACGGCCCGATGTTAAGCCACGGCCCCTCTCGGGCCAGGACAAGCACGGCGGAAGTGTGGGCTTTGGCGGCGATGGGGAGCGAGGGGCGGCCATGGGGATGGGTGAGAGAGAGAAGCAGTGAGGAAGTTGAATAAAAGGCAAGCCGAAGCAGAACCCAGAAACGAAAGGGAAGGCAATGTCAGGATTTGGCCGTCACCTGTACTCAAGTCAGAAGCATTATCAAGTCAGGCATCATCAAAACTTATAGCCCATGGGCATCCATGTTTCAGAGAGCTCAGTCATAGCAGAACTATATTTACAGCCAGCTTTCCAACCTTATCAGTGTCTAGATCCTTGATATCCGTTCCTCTCCCAGCACAACACCAATGAATCCTGCTTTTGCTTCCTTTCCGCATCGAATGGAAAGCTGGTCAGGTAATTGATGACCCGTCGATCACATCCCGAGGTGCTGTGACAACAGAGGTCCATATTCATTTTCAATCGAGGTGTAGTGTAGGCGGACGTCATGTGAGAGACTCGCCAAAACGTGCATGGCGAACAGGGCAACGTTCATGCTGAGTTGGCTGCTCACGTCGTCGACGGCAGGGTCGCTGCTGTACGGCAGCACGACAATCTCAGGCCTTACCGGCTTGGCGGAGGTACACCTGCGCCCACCTGTTGTCCTGAGCCACCGCGGTCGAGCTGAACTGAGGTGCGGCCGGAGGAAAGTTCTCAAAGCGGTACTTGGAGTTACCGGGGCACACTCAATCGGGAAGGGACGCCGAGAAGTCGGGCGGGGGCGTGGCCGGAATGGCGGCCCAGTCAGGCTTGCCGATAGTGTCGTTGTGGCGGGCGTGGTGGCCACAGGCCCAGCAGCGCAGCTTGGCCCCAAGCAGCGGGAAGCGCCTGCCGACGGCATCCAGAGCCTCGCTGACCACCTGGTTGTGGAACTTGATGAGGGCGAATTCGTAGGTGCGCTCGTCGGTGATGGCGCACTGGGCAGCGGGCAGCCGTGGCGGGCTGGCCGGCAGCTCGTACTCCGCCTCCAGGATGTCGTGGAGAGGCTTCGTGACTGACGCGTGGTTGAAGTCGGCCCACGTGCTCCACGACGGCACGCGCGGCCACGTCGTGTCCTGGGTGCCGGTCACTGTCTTGGTGGTGGAGCCAGGCGTGACGGTGGTGAGCTTGGGGCTGGGGTTCATGAGCCATTCTCGCAGCTTCTGTCGGGCCATGGAAAAAAGAGTGACCGGCCGAGCTGTGCGGGGGAAGACGGAGAGGGCAGTTGCGGGTGGTCAACAGGGTTTGGCTTTGCGGCTGCGGGACCATGGTGCCGGCGCAGGAAGCGGGTGGCTTTTGTAGGCATTGCGGCAAACATGATGGCACAACCAGGGTGAATGCAAGCGTGGACACGCAGATGGTGGGGTGTTGGTGTTGTCGCGCATGGGTGCCTGTCCGTGGAAGCGAAGGCAGCAAACCCTGCCGCCCCGCTCCACCCTGCGCCTGTCACTCTTCCTCCGCCCTGCGCAGCCTCCGCTCGTCATCCCACCTCCACTCCCGCAGCCTCCGCTTCTCGCTTTCCTCCGCCCACACAGCCTCTGCTTCTCGCTTTCCTCCGCCCATACAGCCTCCGCTTCTCGCTTTTCCTCCGCCCGCGCGTCCTCCGCCCCTCACTCTTCCTCTGCCAATACCGTCATCTACCTGCTCCACCCTGCGCAAGCTCCTTCCTCACCCATTCGACCGCGCGCAATGGACCCGCGTCTCGGCGAAACCAGCTTCCGGCACGATGGCCGCGACGGCAGCATTTTCGCGACCACCCTTGACGGTCGCCCCGTCGCGCTGAAAAAGGTAATACGCCACTCCTGTCTGCCATACGGTGCGCCCGGCTGACGCGCCACGACCGTCCAGTACCACAACGACGACGCGTTCCGCACCGAGACCATGGCCTACAACTGCATCGCCCGCTGCGACGCGCTGGCGGGCCGCGTCCCGCGCTACCACGGCCCGCGCGCCTCGGGCTCCAACAAGGCTATCCTCCTCGAACTACTCCGCGAACCCGATCTCGCACGCGCATCGCAACGGCTCTCGTCGGACGAGCTGCGCAGATACCACGAGCAGCTCCGGCAGAAAATTCTTCTCCTGCACGACCAGGCCCGCCTCTACCACGGCGACATCCGCCGGGAAAACATCATCATCCAGGACGGCAAGGCTTTGCTGCTGGACTTCAGCGCCGTGCGGCTGCAGGCCGGCTTGGACGCGGAGGAATGGTAAGAAGGCAAGGCCGACGACCTCGGCGAGCTTGACTTGCTCTTCCGCATGTTGCGGTCGGACTATGTAAGTTTTCCCCCATGGCACGACGAGCCTCGCTGACGTTCGGCAGGCCGCCCAAGACCTCCGTGACCTCGTCACGGCCGCGGCGGCACCGCAGCACCGGCCCGTTGACCAGACCAAAGTGAAGCAGCTCCTCGACATCATCCACCAGCCCCACCGAAATATCCTCGCTGCCGTCCAGGAATGCGTGCCCGAACCCGAGCCCGAGCTGGCCCTCGCCTTGGCCAAAGGGCTGCAGACGAACAGCCACCACTTCTCCGCCAGAAACGTCCTCCTGGCCTGCATCAAGCGGACCGAGCAGCCTTCGACCCCGCTCTCGCCTCCCCGCCATTCCGACCCCTCCAACGACGTTCTCTTCACCCTCAAGCACCGCGCCGCCCAATGCGTAGCGTACCACGAGGACCTGACCTCCCCTTCGGCCCCCGGCAACAGCCGCCCCGAGCACGACGCGTCCGCACTGTTCGTCGCCGCCACCGACTACTTCCTCGCCGCCCACGCCGAAAACAGCCCGCACCACCCCACCGTCCTGCATCTGCGCCTCGAGCACGCCGTCCACGTGAGACACCAGCTGCGCCCAGACGACGCCGCCGCCATCTGCACGGAGGCCCTGGACCCTCTCTTTGGACCCGGCACCGCCGACAGCAACGCCCCATCCGCGCGCAGCTCGTCGGCCGTGCGTCATATCGCATTGTTACTAGAGACGCTGGTGCCACAGGTCGGTGATGGTCGGCTAAAGGAATGTGCGGAATGCCTCCTGAAGCGGGCTCGGGAGGTTGACATTCTCTTGGGGGACACTGATGGCGAGAGGTGAGTGGTTGGGGGGAGGACATGGCTGCAGCGGGTGGGTGGGAGGAGAACGTGGCTGCCGGCTCGACAGCAGCGGGTGAGTTTGTTGCGGCGGTGCGTCGTTTTATTGGCGCGCATCTGGTACCGTGGAAGGAGAACGAGGCGTTCATAGCGTTGATGTGCTGATCGATACCCTCTGGCGGAGTTGGGCTTAATTCGGAGCCCAGCCTACTTTTGTTAATTTGATTGCTCAAAATTCATTCAACCAAAGCTGCTTCTTGATGTTGCTCTGGCGGTCAGATGTTCATCGATTTGGGTATCTGAATGGAGCTTGACCTTGTGATACGTGATTATTTACTTCGTACCAGTCTGCATTCAATGTTCTCTTGTTGATTTTCATTAACCGCAACTTTCAGCCAGACCAGGCAGTATATACCCCGCTTTAATTGAGAACATTGCCATCTTAAGAAGCAGTTTCTGAATGCTTTACACGGATGTCAATAAAGCAGCGCCTGGAATATGAATGGCTGCGGCGGTGGAGACTTGGTCGGTTGTGGCCAGCACGAGGCACGCTTTGTCAGATGAAGAGGAAGTTTCTTTTCTCCGAGCACGCATTGTAATTGTCCCACCGCTGTTGAAGATAGCTATCATCAAACCAGTCTCGGTCTCCACTACCGCAACCGCTAAAGAGGAACCAACCCCACCCCTACGCGCCATACCGCAACACCACCCTCACCGGACGCTTGCTAAATCGTAGAGGGAGACTGCGAGACACGAGTACCGCTGAAAAGGCTTCGAGCGTCTGATTGGGATCTCAACGGCCTGCCTCCACCTCTATTATCAGAGTACCCATCATTATCGACTCCCGACTGAGTACGGCCCCGCTGCTCCGTTGTGTTGCTACATGGTCCGCCATGGGGTTGATAGCTGTATCTATATTTTGCTGTTGTACATTTGGTATATCCAAATAGGAATATATAATAAGCAGAAAGACCACGAAGGACGTACTAAATTGTACGTGCACCATGCCTTTATCCTTTCGTTGATTTTCCGCAAACACTTAATACTGGTACCTTTACTCATCGATAGCGCCGGTGGCGATTGGTAATATAATAGATGCATGATGGCAGGCCTCTAATTAACGGATCTTGTTGGATTTTGAGGGGGTTGGAATGAGTGATGAGATTCTTGGCGGAGAGGGGAGAGGGGTAGGGGAAGCACCCTCTCTTATCCTCTACTAAGCTGGAACTAAGCTAAGAAAGCTAAACACACATGATTCTAATAGATCTTAAGTATTACGCCGCAATATTGCTCTGAAGCAGAAGGGGGATACGGTTTTTCCCAAATAGAAAACCCATTTTGCTATCCACAGAGCCGCGATTCCGCACCATTTACCGTCATCCTTGCAATATGTTTTGTAAAATGAATGGTCGGGCAAGATGTCGCTCAAAGTATTGACTTTTGATTCACGATTGGTCCTTGGATGTGATTTACCTCCCTCCCTTCACACCTACAACCTTCTATCAGATGTCGATTAATGAATAAGCCAACCGTTGTGGCCAGCCTGACGGAGAACATGCTCAACCCACAACGGCCGGAGAGCCTCTTGCAGCAACCACCCGCGTATCACCGGCTGCCTCGTACGCAGCTATCTTCCTGCTCCATCCCGGGTGGCGTAGCTGGGCGCTCTACCCCAAGTATCTGTCGCTTCTGGGTAAATGTAGCGAGGACCACCATGACGACGCATACCAGCGCTGACCTGGTTTGAACGTCGGCCGCGGCTGCAACATTCAGCCCGCTCCCATGGCCGCCGCCAATGAACGGTAGTATTTCAGGGCTTGTGGTTTGAATTTCAACTGTTGGAACGACGTCCTGAGTATATCTGACTCTGTGGTTGAGTTCTCCTCTTTAATATTTGCCCACAGGATAGAATGAGGACACGATGTGCTTTTACTCGAGAAGCATTAACGAATAATCTTGGGATAAAAGCCAACGTGGTTGTCCCTCGTAAGCACTGCTCCGACGCGGTCCTAGGTATTCGAGTATCCCCTCCGACCACCAGAGCCGTATACAATAATAGAATAGCTATATCAATGACTATCTAGTTAAGATTTCAACCACATTGGCCCGCAAATCACGTGCTTCATTTGCTTTTTATACACGCGTCCCTTCTTTGCTTTTCTCGCTACACCATTACCTACCCCTACACACCTTATATGCCCAGTTCATGCGTATTTCCGTAAATCCGATTATTACAAGTATATAGCAGACCTCAGTAGCAATAATGAGAAGACAAGTGGCGTCTTCTTTCTCGCATCGTTTCACAAAGATCTTTCGTGAGAGTGACCGTCCTCGCTACCATCGCGGCTCGGACTCCCAGAACGAGCCGCGCACCGTTGAATGCTACCTCTGCGGCGATGACCACCGCATCTTGGACTGCCCGGATCTGCCGGTAGTACAGGAGCGCTCACGCACGCGCCGCGCTCAGAGGAAATCTTGTCCTAAAGTTGACCGCCAAATCAAGGAGCTTCATGACCAGATTCGTCAGTTGAAGGCATTCCAGGCCACGGAGGAGGAATCTACTCACGAGAACGACGCTGCCAACAGCCAAGCATCTAGTAGCGAAGAGGACGTGCGAGATCTACTACCAGTAGGCTTCCCAAAGACACCTGGATTGCAGATTCTGCAGCATCTACGCACTTGACTGACCAACGCCAACTTTTTAGTGGACCTCTGATCTCGATCATAAGGCGTACGATCAAAGTTGGTGGGGAGTGTTGTACGCCGACCACGTCGGCTCAGTCATGTTGGTATATAGACGCGGCAATCACATTCGTTCATCCTCTGTTCTTCATATCCTAAAATTGGGTGTGAACCTACTCTCCAGCTGGCAAGCATGCAAGATTGGCCTAAAGGGGAGTTTTGATGACCGATCTCTCCACCTTTAAGATCGAGCTGGCAACTTCATTCTTACTGCAAAGGAGAATGGGGGAGTGTACCTCGTAGAGGGCGTCAAGCCGACAAACAAGCACTTTACATTGACGGCATTTCAAAGCCGCAACAGTGCGAAGCAGCCTGCTCCAGCCTACTTAAACCTAAAGCATCCTGTATCAGTAAGCGGCAACCCTCCACCAGATCACCAACAATCGCATTGCGTAGAAGAGGTGAAGCTACGAACAGACCAAGATGAAAGTTCGTAATTACCAACTGACCTGCAAGGGCAGGACTCCATGCCACGAGCCGCAGCCAATAGTGGTAAATCTGAGCTGTTCAAGCTATGGTATAGGAGATTCGGGCACCTCGGAAAGAAGAAGCTGGCTGATCTACACAAGGTCACCACTCTCTTAAAGCCGATTCCCATCACTGTGGAAGAAGATCACGTGTGTGACGTATGTGCTCCAACAAAGATCAAGAACAAGAAGAGGCACTACGTGAGTGAAAGGAAAGCCGCGAGCCTATCACTCGTTTCAATTGATATTTGCGGCCCGTTACCTGAGTCTTGGGCTGGCTACACTTACTTCTCGTCGCCAACTACTCAAGGAAAGTATGGACCATCGCGCTTAGGAGGCGAGATGAGGCGTCACGCGCCTTAAACGAATGGCGCGTGAAGGTAGAGCTCCAAGGGGGAGCAAAGCTCGCTGCTGTTCGCAGCGACAACGTCACTGAGTTGAAGTCCATTCTCGACCAGTGGTGCGCAACCCTTGGAACAATACCCCAGTACGCTATTCCCCACCAGTCAAGCCAGAATAGTACAGTAGAGCGTGCTATCCAGACAACTAAAGAGCAATACTAAAAGACGTAAAGCTCCCAGTTGAGTTCTAGGTAAAGGCAGCTGAAACCGACCCTTATAGTACTAGGATAAAAGTCTAAGCGCGCCGTTTTTTTTTTCGCGACAACCCTCCTACCCTATTAAATAATTATTCACTACTATAACGCTTTTCAAGTAGAATAAAAACGTAATACAACTTAAAATTAGCTAGTAAAAATTTCTATCTACTTAGATTATTATAATTATCTCTTAAAATTCCCTAATACATACTTAAACCTAATAGGTTAAAATTTTATACTACTTTTCTACTTAAAGTTTTAACTATAAAGGTCCTCTTTAATTTAATTAATACTTATATAGATAGATAGATAGATAAATTTATTTTCTTCCTAATTTAGCTCTCTTATAGGTTTATACGGGGTAGGTTATTTATAGTAGTTTATATAAGGGGAAAAACCTTTCCTAGATAGAAAACCCCTCCTCTCTTTATATTAGATGCGTAATCCTTTCTTTTCCTATTTTTCTACTTACTAGTAGTAGCTACTATAGTAGTCCTATAATTATACTAGGTGTTAATTCCTAGCTCTCTTATTCCATTCTAGTCTTCTTAGTCTACTAGGTTTTCCTAGTCCTTAAAGTTCTCCTAGTCTATTTTCTTTACTAGGCTAAATTATTCTAGTAGTCCTAGCTATAAAAACTACTTTATAGCCGTATAGACTCCTTTCTTTATTATTAGTAGAGTATAGTAGTTTATAGTTTAAGCTATATAGAGTATCTAGGCTCTATCTACTTAGAAGTAAGAATAGAATAAGAGGATATACTTTAGAGTTTGTCTATACTAGCTATATAGACAAGTAGGACTTAAATAGTCTAGTACCTTATACTTAGAGTAGTAGTCCTCTAGCCTAATATATTCTATCCTTAGTAGGATAAGAAGTATATTTTATAGTTTAGGTAGGTTACTATATAGTTACCTAATCTTTAGGTTCTAGGGTGAACTCTAGACTAATAGCCTCCCCTCCTACCTAGTTTGTTCTATTAACCTCTTTTTCTACTACTCCCTTATTACTATATAGAGTTAGGTCCTCTATAATAGTTTCTATATATTAGGTGGGTAGCTACTAAGGAAGGCGTTTACTCTTCCTTTAAGTAGCTTTCCTCTAGCTAGACCGGCTATTCCCTTTATACTAAATACTACTCTAGCTACTACCTTAATATCCCTATATATTGCCTTAATTACTACCTTTACTAGTCCTTTCCTTAATACTTATATACCTTATAGATTTTTAAGTAAGGTCTAATATATATAAAAGAGATAAGGTAATATAAATATATTATTATTCTATATTAAGTAGAAGTTAAAAGAGTAATTTTTTTTATAGATAGATAGATAAATTCATTTTCATCCCGATTTAGCTCCCTTACGGGTCTATACGGGGTAGGCTATCTATAGTAGTTTATACAAGGGGGAAAACCTTTCCTAGGTAGAAAACCCCTCCTCTCTTTATATTGGGTGCGTTACCCCTTCTTTTCCCGTTTTTCTACTTACTAGTAGTGGCTACTATAGTAGTCCTACAATTATACTAGGTGTTAATTCCTCGCTCTCTCATTCCATCCTAGTCTCCTTAGTCTACTAGATTCTCCTGGTCCTCTTGGTTTTCCTAGTCCATTTCCTTTGCTAGGCTGAATTGGCCTAGCAGCCCCAGCTTTAGGAACCACTTTGTGGCCGCATTGACTCCTTTCTTTGTTATCAGCAGAGTGTGGTAGTCTGTAGTTTAAGCTATGTAGAGCATCTGGGCTCTGCCTGCTTGGAAGTGAGGACAAAATAGGAGGATGTGCTTTGGAGTTTGTCTATGCCAGCCGCATAGGCATGCAGGGCTTGGATGGTCTGGCACTTTGCGCCTGGAGAGGTAGTCCTCTAGCCCGATATGTTCTGTCCTTAGCAGGGTGAGTAGTATGCTCTATGGTTTAGGCAGGTTACTGTGTAGCTGCCTGATCTTTGGATTCCAGGGTGAACTCTGGGCCACTAGCCTCCCCTCCTGCCTGGTTTGCTCTGTCCACCTCTTTTCCCACTGCTTTCTTATTGCCGTGCGGAGTTAGGTCCTCTGTGGTAGTTTCTGTGTGTTGGGTGGGCAGCTGCTAAGGAGGGAGTTCACTCTCCCCTCAAGCAGCTTCCCTCTGGTTAGGCCAGCTATTCCCTTTGCACTGAATACTGCTCTGGCTGCTGTCTTGATATCCCTGCATGTTGCCTCAATTACTACAGTTGCTGGCCCTTCCCTAGTCCGGATGGAGTGGGCCAAGGTCAGTTCATCTAGGTGCAGTAGGAGGGGGGGAATCCCAGTCTCATGTTCTAGAGTTTGCGTAGCGGTGGACTTGTAGGCACCTGCTATGGTGCGTAGGCACTGGTTCTGGATCTTCTCAAGTGGTTTGGCTGCTATCTAATTTTTTTTATAAATTAAGTAAATAATTACTAATAAGAAATAAAATAATTTGTCTATAAATAATTATAAACTAATAAGATAATCTAAGTGGATAGAATTTATATCTAGAGTCTATTTTACTTAAGAGAGAATCTTTATAATTATTAAACGTGGTAGGGTGGATATTGTCACGAACTGACATGACATCATTCACTCACTCTACTGCTGCCTGGCCATTCACCTCCTCGCTTAGCGCTGCCCACATGTATATTAG
>RKSS01001671.1:18745-28829 GCA_009829855.1 Neofusicoccum kwambonambiense
TAAAAGAGGCCTGCTGAATCGCCTCATGCCTCTACGGAGGCGTTACAAGCCCAACAAACGCCCCCAGCGACGCAACTAACGCCTCTAGCAACTCAATTGACGCCCCTAGAGCCCTCCCGGCACCGCCGCCCCCGTAAGAAGGTACGTATAGATGAGACGGCGACTTAGCAGGCCTCATAAGCGTCGCAGATAAGCGTCACAAGCCTTATTCCTGCCCTAGCGCCTGCCCGGCGCCGCGGCCGCCCACGCAAGCAGCCACGTAACGACTTCGCCATCACTAAAGACGAGACGGCGACTCAGCAGGCGTCACTAGGGCCTTCGCAAGCCTTACAAACGCGCGTGCTTCGCGAGGACCTATTTAAAGCCAATCGCGGCGGCTTAATCGCCTGGAACGAGCCCCTAACAGGCTTTATACCGCTTTATATTGAGCCGCGCGAGCCTCAACTTTATATGCCATTCGACTTCAACAGTAGTAGCGATAAATGGCCCTCTGCCGTTGCGTTCTTCGACCTCTACTTTCCTAATTAGCTCCTTAGCAGCATTGCGGACAATACGAATAAGCACTAGCAGCTGAACGCGCCTAGTGATAAGCGCGTCCTACACGCACGCTCTTAGACGGATACAACTATTATAGAACTATATGGCTTTATAGCCGTATAGGTGCTTATAGGTCTCGTTGGACATGAGAAATACGCGCAATTCTGGACAAGAGAGCACCCAACCTACTATGAACAGATACGCGGCACCCTCTCGTTACGCCGTTACGAAGCTCTATAGTAGTATTTTCATATCGATCCTCCTACGCCAGACGCCCTAGAGGGCCCACCTAAGGATATTACTCCTGCTGCCGCGTACCGGAGCACGCCTGAACGCCTGAAAGTTACAATACTCGAGAATCACGTGAAGAACATAACGCGTAGGCTTCTGACGCCCGGCTCAGAGCTCGCCATTGATAAGATAACGCAGCTCTTTACTGGACGCTCCATGTATATTATGGCGTTACCTATGAAACCGGCTGGTGAGGGCTTCAAGATGCATGCTATCGCCGATAGCGCTACAAACGTTATATTCGATTGGCGCTACGTAGAGCGTAAGCAAGGCATCGTTAGCGTCGACCCCTACTGGACACGCGGGCCTTATCAGTTTACCGGTAGTAAGGCAGTCGTTATGGAGCTCGCCAGTCACCTCGAGCGTCGCCTAGAGGCGTCATATTGCCTCTTCCTCGACAACTTTTACACGTCTAAGGACCTTTTCAAGGCACTCCGCGAGCGCGGCATCGGCGCCCACGGCACCGCTAAGACGAGTAGAGGCACGAGAGTACATCCGGAGCTGGCGAAGCTCAAAAACGGCCAGGAGCGGATGCCTGGCTGGGGGCACTTCAAAGCAACGCATGACGAGGGCGTTATGCAAGTCTCATGGCAAGACTTAGTGCCAACGCTCTTTATAAGCACCGTCGACGACGCAACCTCATTCGTTTAGAAGGACCGTTGGCGGCCCCCAAAGGCAAGCTCGTAGGCGTCGATCGACGACTGGGAGCAGTAAGGCGAGCCGTCTACAACGCAGATTGGGGCTCGCCGCGTCTACTTGCCGACCTTTATAGACAACTACAATAGGCATATGAACGCAGTTAACGTCGCCAACCAGATGCGTGACGAATATGCAACCCGGAGGCCTCACTGGCGCGGCTGGAAGGCACGTTATTCATATAGCGACAGCTATCGTCGCGGCCTTTTATCATAAAGCCTCGACGCGAGTTAGGCAGTCTTATAGCTCCTAGCGCATATAGGTGTAAAATATACTAAGAGCTTAGAGAGCTAACGAGTCATGCATCCATATAGGCACTCTAGCATCTCCTCCTCGACCTCGCGCTCACTAACGCGTTTGAGCTACGCAAGCTATACTTTATAAGAGTACCCTAGCCGCACCCCGCCCCGCTGCTAACAGATTTAGTAAAGGACTTTAGGCATAACGTGGTGGTAGAGCTTATGAAGCGAGCAGAGCGCGTGGTTGGCAAGCCCTCGTTTAATCAACCCAGACTGCCCCAGAGCGTTCAGCTGGTGGAGAGTAGACTCCATGAGCTTGGCAAGCTGCCCCAGAGCCTCTGTCGCGCCTGCGTTACTGCTAGGCGTAAGGCTGGCTCTCGTCGACGTCGATTTGGTCCTGTTACGTATATAACGACTAAGTAGCGAGAGCGCGGTAGGGCGCCGCGGACCTCTTATACGTGTATAACATGCAGAATCAACCTCTGCTAGGGCGGCCCCTGCTGGGAGGAACATCTAGTAGCTGTAGGTAACCTACGCGGCGACGCCGAAGCGGTATAAACAATTAAATTGATTATCGGCCGTACTAGGTAATATGCCATAGTGTTGAGTTTCCAGCCAATAGATAAGCGCCGATAAGCCCCGTTCACGTGATAAAGGACGCGCCTAAGGACGCGCCTAAGGACGGCGACGGCCAGGGAGATAGTGTACCATAGTCCCTCGTTGGTTTACCAAGTCTTTATAAGTTTCAGCCAGTCCTCTTTGTTTTCACGAGTAAGGATGGCGACAGGGCAGCTTTCGCGAAAGAGTTAGAAGGGTTCATATCGTAAGAAAGTAATTTAAACAGGTATGGACGCAGTAAAGGAATTTACTACGGTTAATCGGGTCCAACGTGTTAAACTTCAAGGATCTTTTTAAACGGTGGATGTACGAAGTATGAATATATAACGAGATCGCTCGATTGATGCGCGGTCGTAGCATCTCGCGTAGTCAGGCGGTTTGTAGGTTTACCACTCGGTTTCAAAAGTTTTCGCAGGGCGGGCACGTGATAGCACTAGCGAATTTATCTCCCTTTTTTCACCCCTTTCCTCATCATCACCACAACATCCCCATGAACCGACAGCCGCTCAGTGAGACCTCAGGAAACCGGAGAGGGCCAGAGCTTACCCCATTTCAGAGGGGGAAGCTCGTAGGGCTGCGGAATGCAGGTAAAAGTTGGAGCCAGATCCATGCGGAGACCGGAGTCCCTATCTCTACGATTAGAAGCACAGTTAAGCTGGCCAGCCAGAGGGATCAAGGCAAATCTCTCCCCAGATCTGGACGGCCCACCAAAGTAACTCTTAGGCTGGAACGTCATTTGGTTCGGATTATCAACGATACCCCGAAAATCCCGTATCGGACGCTCCTTCGTCAGAATCGACTATCTATCTCAAGGATTACGATTTATCGGATATTAAAGAAGCACAATGTTATTAAGTGGAGGTATAAAAAAAGGCCATTCATTTCTCGAAAGACTGCTATAATCCGTTTTAAATACGCATGTAAATATAAGGATAAACCAAAGTCCTTTTGGAGGAGGGTATTCTTCTGTGACGAGTGCTTAGTCGAGTAGGGGACTGGACACGTACTAGAGTGGTGTTTCCGTACCCCTGGGGCAGCAAAGTGGGAAAACAAGAATTTACAAACCCATAGGCTTGGGAAGGGGGTTCGGTGTATGGTTTGGGGTGGATTCTCTGTCCAAAAAGGGGTCTCTAAGCTTATACCACTGGAACGGGATCCTACTTCTAAACGGAACGGATATACGGCTAGATCCTACCTTAAAGTGATGGAATACGCAATCCCTAAGTGCCTTATAAGGACTATATGGCTTCTACAAGATAATGCACCTATCCATAAGGCCAAAATCGTTCAGGATTTCCTAAAAGGGAAACGGGTGAAGATGTTAGATCATCCACCCTATTCTCCGGACCTAAACCCTAATAAATATCTCTAGTTTCCTCTAAAAGCAAAACTTCAAGAACTAGCTCCACATATAGAGCTTATAAACCAGAATGAGGACGCTATTAAGGCTGAATTGCGTTACTAGTTACTAATAGCTTGGGAATAGCTGGATAAGCCAGATCTAAAGAAACTAGCTAATTCTATGCCTAAAAGACTGTAGGCTGTATATAAGGCAAGGGGATATTAGACTATATATTAGTCCAATACAAAAAACTGGCTGATTTCCTTATCAATTAAGTGATTATTAAGTAGTTAATTGGTGTTGGTTTTCGTTATGTGCCCGCCCTGCGAAAACTTTTAAAACCGAGTGGTATTAATTAGACCGTCTATTCCCATAGGGAAACGATAGACGGTAAGGATTACTGCTTTTTCTTTTAGAGGAGGCCGTATATAGCTACTAGTACTGGGTTACGTGTAGACCGTCTGTAGAGACAACACCTCTTTACGCAGACGTTTATAAGATTAGATACCTAGCGGGAACTCTTAAAGCTTCTCTATCGGGTATACGAACCCGGGCTTACAACCTATTATAGTAGTAGCGGTATAGAGATAGCTTATAGAAAGACGTTTAAACTCTTTCTACCTACTAAAGCCATACTAGAAGATATATATATAGGTTACGTGCTACGCTAGTTCTATTTAAGAATGCTTAGTACTTTATATATTAGCTAGCTTTAGCTTATAAAAAGCTGCTCCGCTAGATAGTATAATATATATAGAGGCTGTTTCCTTAATAACAGTAATATTTAAAAGATATATTTTAGATATTATTGGATTTAATATATATTATTAAGATTTATATAAGATATAAGTATAAAAGTAACTGGTGGCCATGCTAGTCGTAGTAGCACTTGGCCGTTATGGTGTAATAAATAGTCGTGTTGCTGCTGCCGGGGGCACCAGGGACGGCCGGCTGCGAGGGCGTAGAGACACACCCTCCATTCCGGCCGCAAGACGCTGGAATATGGACAACTCAAGCGCGCGCTCCCGCTCTGGACCAGCTATCGCTGCTGTACTCCGTCGCGAACCCTCTGGTCGCTGTGGCTTTGGTCAATTCTGATATCCATCTTGCGGAGGATTTTCTTCTCGTCCAGATGCGAAAGAGCTCTCGTAACCGTTGCTTCACAAAATCCCTCTCTCACGAGATCCGTTTTTCGCAACCGTCACCGCGATAGCAAGCGGCAGATTGTCCAAGGCGACGTCGTCTTCAACACCAACGCCCCCACAACAATCAGAAGCGTCAAGATAACCCTACGAGGAATCCGCAAAGTCAGGTACGGCGCCGCTCGCCCACCATCTCTAGTAAGTGCTTAGCAAGCGTCAAGACCTTAAGATTGATCAGCTTGCTCAGTACAGGCTGACCAGATTGCGGCGACGTATCACACGGGCTAGGTACATATACTTTCGAGCTTCCGCGGGCGGAGGGCGGACTTGGGAAGCGCCGAGAAAGTGCAAGTCGCCCTGTTTAAGAGGACGGTGGTGCGGAGCGACGGGATCCTTTGACTTTGGCGGACCACGCGGTGGTCTTCACGGCGGTCCTCGCGTTCCTTCTGTAGCTGCGTGGCCAGCGAGGCGTGCTCGATCTCCTCGACGCGTCCGCCACCCGACTACTGGATCTGGTGTTTGTGAGGCTGGCAGCTTCCAGGTACCTCGCGGCCCTGCGAGTTATAGTGACGAGTCTCTTGGACCATGGGCTCGCCCAGTTTCTAGGTCGAGGTGCGGGTGGTGGTGCCCTGGGTCGGGTTTTGGGATTCTCTACGGTATGCCTGGCCGCTTCTCTTGCCGTTGCTGCTCGATATCTACTCTAATATGTATTGTATTTTATCCTGTCAACCACATTGGCCCGCAATCACGTGCTTTCATCCCTTTGTTTTACATGCGTCTTACTACTTGCTGCACCATACACCAACTCTTACGCTCCTTGTCGATCCTGCTTATGCACATTTCCGTAAATCCGATCATTACACCTATATAGCTAGATTCTATAGCAACAATAAGAAAAGCAGCGGCGTCTACTTTCTCGCACCGTTCGACATATCCTAATTGTAAAATCTTTAAAGCACGGAGAATCGACTACACTTCCAGCTCACAACTCTATACTATTTGATAGTATGGTTTGAACGAGATGATCAGCAGTGGAAAGTATGTGGTGGCTGCAGTCGAGAATTAGAAAGGTTTTCTTGGTAGATGCGCGGTCAAATACATTTACAACATAGCTTCGAAAGGTCGTCGACGACCACTTAAAGATATACCGGTTTCAAGAGCTCAGACACACCATCTTGCACCCAACCACCGGCTCAGTAACAGCCAGACCCCTTCTCCACCAAATGACATCACACTCGCAACTTTCCTCCCAGCACCTCCTCCAAGATATACTGACCACTGACCGCTGGAAGCGTTATATGGATAACGGCAATGCAGAGGCAGCTGTGCGGGCAAAGTACCAGCTCCGCGAGTCGGTGTAGGTGGCTGTAGTCCCCGGCCAAGTATAAGCGCCTTTGTGTAGCTGAAGCGAGCTTCAGGACTGGGATGTTGAGCTGGTCACTGCTTCGAGCTCGAGCTGAGGCGCAAGACACGTAGGAGATGGAAGCCGGTAGATGATACGGCTCAGCAGATACACACTTGGCCATCACGGGCCAGGCGTAGTTTTAGCGCCGTTGCCAGTTGTTGACGTAAAACTCTCAGTCGTAAGATTGAGTCAGCACTTCGTATCACAATAGTCCACGCCGGGCAGTCTACGCCGAGCAGTCCACCAACAACCTTTGGCCAAGGCCTTCGACCAACCTCCAGAGACCGGAAGCGCTATAGACATCCAGCACGCAGTTGAGCGTGATGTCGGCAACGACTGCGTCGACGATGTCTCTACTCGCTCCCACCCGCCAATGCTGTGTCACGCCCCGACGCCTGGCCCAGCACTGGCCTCGTTGTGCCGCAGATGGCCATTGAGGAGCTTCACAAACCACGGCCCAGGTCTTCTCGTGGCAGGCCCGGGGTCTGCTTGCTGGCCGGAGACGTGCCCGAGCCGCGGGGTTTCAGTTGGGATTGCGGGTGAACTGTTGTGGTCATTGTGCCCATATCCGCCAATCAATCAATACAAACCAAAGACGATGCAGCATCGCGAGTTGCCTGGGTGAAGACTGAGAAAATCGGAGCTTGGACTTCTGCTGAGTCAATCCAGGCCATGGTGGCATCGACCACGCTTATCCTAAACCTCTCCATTGACTTGGCCAATTCCCGTTCCCTTTCCACCGCTCTTCCATGCAGCTGAAGCGTGGCTGTAGGCAAATAAGGCTGCCGTTCGCACTCGTCGTTACCGTTCTCTTTCGGGATGAAATTGTGGTGATGTGGTCATCGTCACTGTTAACCAGTGGCTCCTCAAGCACCACTGCGGACTCACGAACTTCTATTAGTAGACCAATGGACTTTGCCACTGGCCGCCTTCGTGGGAGCTGATGCAGAAGATCTGTTGTTGTTCGCGAAGAAGGTAAAGACATGCTATCATTGCTATTGAAGGTGACGCTGTGTCTTCACGGGCGGGAGCAGAGCCGGCGTACCTGCTGCGGATACGGCTGCGGCAAGGGTATAGGCAGTGTCCAACCGGCGATAGAGCGTAAACGGATAGAGAAAGCGTGATGTGGATTATGGGGGCTGGTACCGCCGGCAGTGTTTACCAATCCGCCATTTTTACAGCGGGTTATCCCACAAAGTCCACGCTTCAGTTGATTTAGCATCTCCTATACGACGGTGCCTGTGCTTGGTGGAGGGGACCTTCTCTGAGATTGCACTGCAATTTTCTCCCATTACTTACTTCGTAATCGTACGGCCGTGTCCCTCCCTTTTCCGTCTCCCAGCCGCCCCGGCGTATTTCGCATAGTATGTTGCTACGTGTTCTAGAATAGGTCGACCCGGACGTGAAGTAACTGCCAGAGAACAATGGTAGGAAAGGTGGGGTTGCTGAGATTGAAATTCTCATTATAGACCTTTAATTAAGACCGGCCCTCGGAGGTGAAGCGGAAAGGATTAGTAGGATGCTTTGCTCAGATGGCTCAGTCTACTCATCGCAGCCGACCATGAAAATCTCATCAGTAAACTCCTGTGAACCACTTATGGCCGGTTTAGCTTTATAGATACCTCGCGCGGTACCGATGCTGCTTTAACTTGTAATTCGTACCGTTCTGACCATACTAAAATATCTTGAATAGCTTAGCTGGACAGCTGATAAAGATATATATCCTTCAATATTTCAAGAATAAGTAGTAATCCTCCTTTTATCAATCTTCTAGAATCTATCTTTGTTCTATTTTTCTAATCGTTCTATATTCTTTCTACGTCTACTCTATTAGTTTCTCTCTATAGGGTCTATTATTATATAGTTTCTTTAAATAGGCTAAGGTTTATAAAATTAATAAGCTTTATTAGTACAGTACTATTAGCTTAAACTAGAGGATCGTAGTCAGTAGTGGTTATCAATGTTGAATGATTGTTTCGGCATCGATGTCTCGCTGATTGATTATTTAAACCGGGTATCTTTATTCTTCATACTATTTTCAGTACCTCGCCTTACACTGCGATCATACATTCTCTTCTAGATCTTGACTCCGTTTCTTTTCTCCCAACAAAAAAGGTCCACTCTTCTTTTTCCTCCTCCCGATGCATGTTTAACAACTCAACCAGCTGCTCTACCCACCGTCTCTAAGCCAGCATCGTCTGCCATCTTCCAGCGGTTCGTTCGCCTTGGTATTACCACGGTACAAGACTGATTTACTGCCGAAAGGAAGCCTCCTCTCGGCATTTCCTCGTCCGAGAACCACGCAACCTGGTAGAGCGTATCAACGGCTCCACTCCAGAACCGGCGGTGGGACGTTGGCTTGCGGCACCGCATCTTCGGGGGAAGCCGGATGTATGGGATGCGACGGCATGAAGATCCACTGGGAGGCGGGATGGATTGGATGCTACGGCATGAAGATCGGCTAGGAAGCCAGGAATCTCAGAAGGCATACTGTCCGTCCTGCAAACCATCGGCCGGGGACGTATCTGCAGACGACCACATTGGTAGATTGAATCTTGGGCAAGTTTGCAGATGCAGCAGCGTTGGGCACCGTCCAAGCGAGGAAGTGGAGCAGACTGGTGACGAGTCTGCAGCATGAGCAGGGGTGAGCCGCGAGATCTGCAGGGCACTCCTTCTGCTTTGTGTCACCCATCCTTATTCCGGCGTCTCTGGCGGTGTTCCTGGCGGGCTGCAGCGCTGTTTTGAGGCGGTCCCCGTGACAGCGGCTTCCGTGCAACATTGCAATATCGGCAGCCGCATTGCGGGAGGGGTGGAAGGTGGACCTCTGATCCTTGAGCGTGCGTCGTGCGGGCGCAGCTCTCGCTCCCGCGCCCCGCTCCTCCCCGCCACCCCGACCCTGCCCGCCTGCTCCTCTCCGCTCCGCTGTGCCGGGTTTCCCTGCTGCTCACCACCACATTTACTTTGTATTGCATGGCAGCCATCAAGAAGCAATAGGCTTTGAGCCGCTGGCTCCCTCCTCCTCTCACCGTCACGTCATGGCCGCGCTCTGGCTGCGATCAACGGGCCGCCTGCAGCCAAGCCATGTAGAGTGCAGATACGACGGCAGCAGACGCGTCGCATTGAAGGGTGCATCAACGTCTACATGTAATCGCGTCCGCATTTCCGTGCGACACCACCATCCCAGCCGATCAAACCAGCGTCATACGATTGCTATCCGCGGTGGATTTCTGCACCTGGAAACTTGCAACCTGTCACTGCCCCAGAGCGTGTTTCCTGTGCCACCAGGCACGATGTAACAAAAGGCATTCACCGAAGAGATGGCCGGGCTCGCCAGCCACCAGATCTCTCGGTTCCTGGTCGACAACAGGGCTCTGGAACGTCGAAAAAGCACTTTTTGCGGCTGGCTGAGGCCCCCATGTCGTCGCATGCGGCGGCGGCCCAACGAGCAGCATCAGCAGGACCCTGAGCCGATCGCGTGCGGAGGGCCATTCGGCCGACTTCCCGCCTGCGGCCCCTGAGATCGATGCTCTTTGGATGCCTGTGCCACCGCTGGCGGCGGTCCACATTTGCGACTGCTCGGCCGTCGCCAGCTGCCGCCGCACGGCATAAGAGCGCTAGACCACACATCCACCGTCCGGCCAGCGCGCCCTGGCCCTCTCTGCCTCCCTCGCTCGCTCCGGCGCCATGTCGTCGCCCACGCGGAAGCGCTTCGCCGACACCCAGCACCCCCACCACCCCATCCCGCCGCCTCCCACTCCTCCCCTCTACCTGCACCCGCCCACTCCGACGTGGCCGCCGCCCGCCCCGCCGCCCG
>RKSS01000419.1:0-19043 GCA_009829855.1 Neofusicoccum kwambonambiense
CCCTCCTCCCCCGCCACCGCTCCCAACACACAGCACAGCGCCGCGCCCACACCCGCGCCATGCCCGCGCCCGCCGCCTCGCCGCCGCAGCCACCCGCGGACATCCCTCTCGAGCAACCGCCGCCGCTCAGCAAGATGCTGGAGGAAGACCGGCGGCAGGTCGACGACTGCACGCCGTGCCGGATCATGGGTGAGCGCCCCCACCACTGCAGCCCCGAACCCTTCGCCGGTGGCACCAGCGCTGACTTGCAGGATTTCTGGCGACGACAGGCGCCTCCGCGTTCATCGGGCTCGGCGTGTACAGCTACGTGTCCGGGCACGCGCAGCTGCGGCAGCAGCGCGCGGCGATCCTGGCCAGCAAGTCGGTGATAGGGATGGGGGTGCGGAGGGCGAGCATAACGGGGTTGGCGGGCGTGCTGGTGGGGATGGGGGTGTATCGGCTTGTTAATTGAGGGACGAGGGTTGGGGCTAGTTTATTGGAGGGGGGGAAATGGGTTGGGAGGTTGGAGGGTGGGTTTGGGATACTGCATCGAGTGGCGTTTTGTTTTCTTGGGATGGTGGACGGCTCTATGCTTTACGCGTGGAAACTTTTTTTTTTTACTCGCTGGCTTCGAAGGTCGAGGCTGGGAGCTGCTGGTTGGAAAAAGCAGGAGGAGTAGTATGGCATGGAACCCTACATAGAGGGCCACTTTCTCCGCTCAGTATTTGCACGGCATATGCCATAGGCAGCCGAAACAAAGCAAAACTTCACTCTACAGACGCGGTGTGCATGAAGTCCAATCAGTTTCACTTGTCGAGCTCGCGATGTTCTGACAGGAGCAGTTCACGAAGTTTCCGAAGTCTGAGTGGAGGCAAATTTCTGGCATGGCCAAAATTTCGAATAATATTGGGGTATAGTTTAACAATCCGCGCTCATCCACAACAAAACCCAAAGCCCCACACAAAGGCCCTTCCATTCAGCGGGTGCGGCAAAGCTGCCACAAACCGTCTCATCCCGCAAACACCAAACGATGGAGAGCAAAGCAAAATGCTGTGACACCAAACAGTGCGAATGAGAAGCGATTGCGCCTCGAATGCAACCGAGCACCCATGATCTCGTCTCTTTATCGTCTCACGCCCCTTTCAATCTTTCCATCCCGTCGGCCCGGTGCCAGCATTCCGTATCTCACTGATGCAATGAAGCCTGCCCGCCCTTCCTTTCACACCACGACTGAATGCAGCCCTCAGAACGATTGCTCCCCGCATATCAAGAGAAAAAAACAACAACCAGACCTGTGTCCCCTCAAAACTCCTTTACTATGCTTCCTATGCCGGCACTGCTGCTTTGTGGTATATGGATATCCGATGAGTGAAAAACCCCCGAGAGCAAGAAAACGAAGGAAAAGAAAACCCTTCACCATTCTACAATGCCCACCTTCCATCTCCTCCATTTCTGAACCCGGTCGTGCTATGAATTAGAAAAGAAAACACCCAAACGATTGTTCATCACGTGAATCTCCCTCTCTTTCCTCCTCCCCCAAACAAATCCTTCCCGTTCCCCAAGCCCGTGATGTCGAAAAAGTCGCCCAGCGGCGCCCGGCGCTTCAAGCCGGCGCCCTGGCCGATGTTTGTGCCGATCTGGGCGACGGCGGCGGCAGTGGCGGCAGCGGTGGCGGAGTCGCGGTGGCTGTTGTTTCTGGCGTGGCCGGAGCGATGGCCGCCGCCGGCGCTGCGGTGGTTGATGGCGCGGCCGTGGTGGTGGCTGTGGGACCGCGGGAAGAGGTTGATCTGCATGGGCGCGCTGGCGTTGGTCGAGCCGTCCGTCAGCTCGGCCGCGTCCCCGTCCATCTCCTGGTCGTGCTGCGGCGCCGGCAGCGGCTGCGTCGACCGGAACGTGAAGTCGGATTTGGGCAGCGTGGCGTCGAAGGCCGGCCTCTCCGGTGCCGGTTCCGGCGAGATCGAGGCGGGTGTCGGTGCTGGAGGGGCGGCGGGTGCGGCGGCGGCGGTGGTGGCGGATGCGTCTTCCGGGTTGGTGCGGCGCTGCAGAACAGGTGATGAGCTGCGGGCGCGTTTGTCGTCGTCTTGGTCGTCGTCGCTGTCGAGGCCTTGGGCGTTGTTTGCCATGCCCTCCTGCAGCTTCTCCGTCACCCACTGGCGCACCCGCCATCCCTCGCCGTCGCCCACGCCCAGGTTCTCGGCGTCCAGGAAGCTCAGCATGTCCTCGAGCGCGGCCTGGTAGCCCTCCTCGTGGGCCTGCTCGCGGTCGGTGGCGGCAGCCTTGTACAGGTTGGTGACTTGCAGGGCGGCGGTCTTGAAGGCCTGCAGCAGCTGGGCGGGTGGCTGCGGGCGTCGCCTCGCCGAGGGCAGCGACGTGTTGAGGCTGCGCATCGAGTCCATGGGAAGGACGTATGTGGTGTGTAGGCCGGTCGGTATGTAAGGCCTTCGGTATGTAGCTGGGGTGGCAGGGGGTGTTTTGTAGATCGTGTCGCTGGTCTGGGGCCCGAGTTAGTTTGATGATGCGCCACCCTGGATGCCCCTCATTGTCTGGGGCGCACAGCGGTCGGGACAGGTGGCACTTACCAAGCGAGAATTATGTGGCGGAGATACAGACAAACGAGGGTCGAGGGTGGTTTGACAGCGCGTGCGGGACCTCGGGGCGGCGTGGGCTGTGCTGTGTTGGTGGTGTTGGTGGATGAGTGAAGCTGATGGAAGCGCTCAGTTCTGTCTTGCCTGGGTGGCCCGCGCGCCTTCCCGGCTGCCCCCGGCTTAGCGGCTGCCCCAGACACCCGCACGTGGCGGCCCTGCGCTGCGATCACTGCGCCAGCATCATTGCGCAGTTGATTCGTCTGATGTTTCACTTTGCATTCTGTCTCCCAGGACATTTACATTTGAATTTCGCCGACACGTTGCTCTCACGTCCCGCGCCTCACAGCACCACTCATCACACCGGCATCGCCGCTCCATCGCCACGCGGATCGCTGCCCGCGCTCCACACCGTCTGCCCGTCTTCGACATGGCACCTGATGACCTGGCCTCTGCCGAACAGCCCTCTCCCGTGGCCCTTGACAAACGAGACCTTGTGGCCCATCGCCGTCAGCTTCTCCGCCACCTCCTCCCTGATGCCGTCTTCCAGATACACCGTCCGGTCCACCACCTTCTGCTTGTTCCCCTGGTCCGGCATGCCCGCGCCAATGCACACGCGCGGTGCGTCCAGCGCCGTCTGCGGCGTGTGTCCAAACACCAGCATGTTGAGCAGCACCTGCACGTGGCCCTGCGGCTGCATGAACCCGCCCATCACGCCGTACACCGTGTGGAGGCTGCCGTCCGACGGGTTGGTGATCATGGCCGGGATGATGGTGTGGTACGGCCGCTTGTTGGGCTTGATGACGTTGGGGTGGTCCGCACGCAGGCTGAAGTTGGCACCGCGGTTCTGCAGCGTGAAGCCGCAGCCCGCGGGGATGATGGCCGTGCCGTACCCGCCGTAGTTGCTGTTGATGAACGAGATGCCGTTGCCTTCGCTGTCCGTGCAGCAGAAGTACACCGTGTCGCTGTGGCTGTGCGCCGGCGACCCGTGGTCCAGGATGTCCGACGCGCGCGCTGGGTCGAACAGCTTCGCCCGCTCGGCCAGGTAGGCTTGCGAGATGAGCTCCTGCGTGGGCACCTTCTCCACATTGGGGTCCGTGACCCACCAGTTCGCGTCTGCGAAGGCGATGCGCAGGGTTTCGACGACGGCGTGGATGTGCTCTGCTGAGTTGTGATCCTTGGCGGTGAACTTGGGGACTTTTCCCGCCTTCTCCAACTCTTGGAGCATTCCCAGAGCCATAAGTGCCACAATGCCTTGGCCATTCGGCGGGTGTTCCCACACTTCCACACCTTCATCCCCTCCGTCGTACATGTGCTTGCTGTGCAGCTCTCCCACACCCTGCCCCTTGAACTTTAGTGATATTGGGTCCACCGGCTCGCTGCCGAGCTTGGCGTGATTCTTTAGATCGTCCAAAGTGAGACGACCACCCAGATCTTGCACAACCTTGACCAATGCCTCCGCGACAGATCCCTCGTAGAAGCCCTTCTTTCCATGTTTCGCCAACAATCTGTAAGTGTTTGCGAGAGTGGGGTTCTTGAAAATCTCTCCAGGATTGGGTGCTCTGCAGCCGTCCTTGGCCTTCGGATCCTTCTTGAGCATTTCCGCAAAATTCGGTGAGGCCTTGCGAATGGTTTCTTCGCTGTTATGCCACTAAACCCCAAATCAGCACAACCGACCCATTCGTCTTCTGGACGCAGAAGAACCCACAAAAGTCGACGACAGCTCCGACACAGGGAACCCCTCCTCGCCGTACTCAATCGCCGGCGTGAGGATCTGCTCCAGCGAGAGCTTCCCGCTGCCGAAGCGCTCCACCGCGTCGACCCAGCCCGCGGCCGCGCCGGGCACGGTGACGGCGTGCACGCTGGTCATGGGTATGCTGCCGGTCTCGCCGTCCGGGATCCCGAGGTCCTTGCGCACGCTCTCGAGCGAGACGTTCGCGCCCGCTCGCCCGGAGCCGTTCATCGCGTGCACCTTCTTCGTCTTGGCGTCGTAGAACAGGCAGAAGCAGTCGCCGCCGATGCCCGTCGAGCCGGGCTCGGTCATGTTGAGCGCCGCGGCCACGGCCACGGCGGCGTCCTGTGGCGGCGCGTTAGCTGGAGGGGTGGTGTGTGTGGATTGGGGACTTGGGGAGAAGTACGGCGGCATTTCCTCCCTGGCGCAGGATGCGTATGCCGGCTTGGGTCGCGAGCGGCTGGGTGGACGAGACGATGCCCTTGGTGCTGTGGACGGTGCTTCGCCGGCTGGGGAAGGCGATGAACTCGGGGTCCGTGGCCGGGTAGATGGCCTGAGGGTTGAGAGGCATTTTGGAGTCGGCGTAGAGGAATCAGATGTCAAACGTGGGGTATCGTGGGTTAAAGTTCGATATCGTGAGTCGCTGCGCTTTATATTGCGGACACCAATTGGTCACGAGGAAAGTGTATAGCACGAAAAACCAGAAGCTGCGAAAACGGAGGAGTTGGAGGAAGTGGCTGGCGGGTACTATGTGCCGTCTTTCCAGTCATAAGGCGTGGACGAGGGGCAGATTCGACATCCCACCTAAGGACGATATCTCCGGACTGTATGCGGGGTGCACCTCATTACGTTATTGACTACGGTTGCGGCAGGTCCTCCCGGCTTTGATCCTCGGCATTACGCAGGGCGGCCGACTGTGGTCACTGGTGTAGCTGGATTGGATCGGCACATGGCAGGCGTGAAGCGGGCGGGCGAGTGGCAGACAACAGCTGCCGGCATGGGAGTCAGACGTGCGTGCAGCTGGCCGACGGCGGGCGCCCGGGGTGCCTGCCAAGACCGAGGCCTGCCGAAACACGGGCCGACGCGTTGGCGGAGGGCGTGCGCGCGTCCAAAAGTTTAACACAACACCCATTCCAGCGCCATGAACAACGCCGCCGGCTGGATCTGCCGCCGATGTCTGCTGCGCTCCTCCTTCCCCGCTAGGTCCGCCGCCTTCGTGCGGCGCCAGACCACCAACGTGTCCCCGGACTCCATCTCTCCCGCCGTGCTCGCCCGCGCCCGAGCCATCGCCGCCGAGCATGCACAGCTGTCGCAGAAGCTTGTCGACAGCTTCGACACCCGCACCGCGAAGAAGGTCGGCGAGACCGCTCCCATCGCCACCGCGCTGAAAGAATGGGAGAAGGCAAACGAGGTTTGCCCGCTCAATGGCTGCTGCACCACCGCCTCGCTCTAACCCACCGTCTCCGCAGTCACTCACCGAGCTACGAGGCCTGCTCAACGACACCTCCGCCGAAAAGGAGCTGCGCGACCTCGCCGCCGAAGACCTCCCCGACACGGCCGCCCAGCTCTCCCGCGCCTCGCAATCCCTGACCACGACCCTGGTCCCCAAGCACCCGTTCGCCGACCTGCCGTGCATGCTCGAGATCCGGCCGGGGGCCGGCGGGTCGGAGGCGGCGCTGTTCGCGGCGGACCTGCTGCGCATGTACCAGACGTACTGCTCGCGGCACGGGCTGCGCGCGCAGCTGGTCAAGTACGAGGACGCCGACGGCGGCGGCGACCCGCGCGGCTCCGACGCGCCGCTGCAGGAGGCCATCCTCGAGGTCACCGACGAGGGCGCGTACGGCCGCTTCCGCTGCGAGGCCGGCGTGCACCGCGTCCAGCGCGTCCCGGCCACTGAGAGCAAGGGCCGCACCCACACCAGCTCCGCGTCCGTGCTGGTGCTGCCCAGCCTGCCCGACGGCGGCGCAGGCACCGGTCAGGACTTCGACGATCCGAATAGCGACTACTACGTCGATCCGAAGGAGGTGCGGACGGACATCATGCGTGCGAGCGGCGCGGGTGGGCAGCACGTCAATAAGACCGAGTCGGCGGTCCGGCTGACGCATATACCGACGGGGACGGTAGCCGCGATCCAGGACTCGCGGTCGCAGCGGGCGAATAGAGATAAGGCGTGGCAGGTGCTGCGGTCGAGGATAGCACAGTTGAGGCGTGAAGCTCGTGAGGAGGAGGCGCTGAACTTGCGGCGTAGCGTCATCGGTGTCGCGAAGATGGGACGTGAACACAAGATTAGGACATACAATTGGGGACAGCAGCGTGTGACGGACCACCGGAGTGGTCTTACTATTCATGGTCTGGATGATGTGATTGACGGAGGCGACAATCTGGAAGAAATTATGGAAAGCGTCAGGTCATGGCTGAGCGATCAGGAGGTTCAGCAAATGATTGCCTTGCAAGAGAGCGAGGAAAAGAAATAACTACAGCCATGTTCATATAGGGTGTAAAAACTTGTATTTTTGATACCATCCACGCTTATCGAAGAAGACGGTGTATGCAGGGTAGCTTCTTGCATCTACCAAAAAGATGGTTCTAGAAGGGGGTCTATTTCTTCGCAACCACACACAACGTAATGCCACCAAGCACCAATGCTATGCCAAACCAAGTTTCTGCATGTGTGTTAGGATAGCTTGTTGGGTTTCAAGGTAGAAGAGTACGTACCTCTTTCTATGACTTTACGCTCCGCCAACCATTCTCCTAAAACCGTGAATAAAAAGGCACACGAATTCGTTATGGGGACCATAAGACTAAGCTCTGTACAAAGAGTCAGAAGATTATGACGCCATTGCACTTATTCCACGTACCTGCAGAGCCGAGAAGCAAAAAGAACCACACGCTCCCCGTGATATTGATCAGCAGTGGCACCGCATATGCCGGCCGCCGGAGCAGGTCTATCACCGCGAATATTACACCCCATAGTTTCCGCTTCACCCAAGACACTCTCGGATCCGTCAAGTATGGGCGTGACGGCGGCGTGTAATTGACGGCAGCGCGCCTCATAAAGGGGGTTGTCATTCCCCATGCTGCGCCGACGAGCAGGAAGCCGAGGACCCAGCGGAAGATGGAGGGTTGCGGTTCGTTGGGTGCGTGGATTGCTGGATCGCCGGGGTCCATGGTTGCGATCTACGAGGAGGAATAAGAGAAAAATCCGAGCGGGCCGGAGACTGTAGGGAGTGGAACCGGCGGAGTAGGACGGAGGGGAGGCGGGGAGGTGTAGTGGAGGTGCACCGACGCGATGCATCTGGGGAGCCCTGACGCGCGCGATCCGCATGTTGCCAAGCTTTGCAGGGATGGCCGTCATTGCTTCAGAAAAATATCTCCCGCCGCGCGCGTCCTCCACCACAACCAGCTCGAACCCTTCCCCTCCGCCCGCCCTCGCCCTCTCGCCCACAATGGCAACAGAAGTCCGGCCGCTGCAGCCCGTCAAGCTGCCCGCGGCGCCGTCCGCCCTGACGCCCGAGCAGAAGTACTGGAAAACCTTCTCGTCGCAGCTTCTGCTGCCGTCGCCGCACTCGTCGCCCGTGACGCACATCTCGGCCCCGGCCTTCACGCCCTCGGCCGCGCAACTCAGTAGCCCAGAGACATTCGCTGTGACGTCCGGTGGCCGCGTGCAAGTCTTCAGCAGCCGCACGCGCAAGGTTGTCAAGACCATCACGCGCTTCGGCGTCGAGGACCGCGCGCACTCGGGCGACATCCGCCGCGACGGCCGCGTGCTGCTGGCCGGCGGCGACAGCGGCGCCATCCAGGCCTTCGACGTCAACTCGCGCGCCATCCTCAAGACCTGGAAGGAGCACAAGCAGCCAGTGCACGTCACCAAATGGAGCCCCGCCGAGCTGACCACGCTCATGAGCGCCAGCGACGACACCACCGTGCGCCTCTGGGACCTGCCGTCCGACAAGAGCACCCAGACGTTTGTGGGACATCAGGATTACGTGCGTTGCGGTGGCTTCATGCCGGGCCAGGCGGACCGTCTGCTTTTCTCCGGCAGCTACGACCAGACGGTGCGCCTGTGGGATCCGAGGATTAGAGGAAAGGCTGTCATGGTGTTCAAGCACGCCGCCGCTGTCGAGAGTGTCCTGCCTCTGCCGTCTGGAACCACGCTGCTGGCTTCTGCCGAGAACACTATTTCAGTGCTGGACCTCGTGGCTGGCCGCCCGCTTCAGCTGCTGCGCAACCACCAGAAAACGGTCACGAGCCTGGCGTTGGCGAACAATGGCGAGCGCGTTCTGAGTGGTGGACTGGATGGGCACGTCAAGGTCTTCGAGACTACCGGGTGGAATGTCGTTGCGGGCTTCAAGTACCCATCTCCGATTTTGTCTCTCGGCGTCATTACATCCGGCACCGCGCGAGAAGACAAGCACCTCGCTGTCGGTATGGAGAATGGCCTTCTCTCGCTTAAGACACGTTTGTCTGGTCAACAAAAGGTTGCTGCGCGTGAGCGAGCGAAGGAAATGAAGGCACTTATGGAGGGAAAGATTGAGGAGTACGATAAGAAGAGGAAGAGAGGAAAGGGCTGGGAAAAGAGGTTGCGTGGAAGGGACTTCACTGGAGAAGGCGCAGACATCATCATCGATGGCAACGAGCGTGGCAAGATAAAGAACATGAGCAAGTGGGAGACAGCGCTCCGGAAGGGCCAATACGAGAAGGCGCTGGATTTGGTGCTGGAGGCTCAGGTACGTTTTCGCGAGAAGTCTGTTCACTCCGGATTGCACTAACTATTCGATCAGAACCCATCCAAGCAAGACACCCTCACCCTACTGACAGCTCTTCGCCACCGCTCAGCCCTGCGCACCGCTTTAAACGGCCGTGACGAGATCACCCTTCAACCCATTCTCAAATGGCTGAACAAGACCATTGGCGACCCTCGTCACGTCCAGCTCGCTACAGATGTCGCGTACGTGCTGCTAGACCTGTACTCCGAGGAGATGGGCCAGAGCGCCGAGATCGACGCCTTGGTTGATCAACTCCACGACAAGGTCAGGAGGAACGCCGAGATCAGTCAACAGGCATGGAGCACGCAGGGAATGCTGGAGATGTTGATGGCGGGCACGAGTCAGGCATAACCAGCACCTTTTTTTCCCTTTGGCCCGTTTTTTTTTTCTTGGGGATGTGGATTGGCTGGATGGACTAGGGTGGATGGACTGCACAGTGGCGGATTAGATGTGTGTGGCAGCACCTCTTGCATAGCGCTGGCGTTTTTTGGGGAAAACATTACTACTGTAAAGGATATTCGTAGTAACTAGGGGCGTGTAAAGAGATAACGCCCGTCCAAGACAGGAAAAGTTTATCAATTTCAGAGCATGTGGGGTTTCCGTCGATATTTGAATCACTTAATGCCTGATTCTTTCGAATATTTTGATTATAGTACACGTGCACCATGAAACCAGATTCCGTTTACACGAGCGCCATTGATCATCACTCTCTGATCTGATAAGCTTACCATAGCAAATGCTGGCGCTGCTGCTGAATGGGTCTGTCCGGTAGTTGCGTCCAGAGCTTGCGGTTGGCGCGCTTTTGCTGCCTTTCCTCGGACTGTCTTATTCTCGTCGCTTCCTCCTTCAAGACCACCGAAATGCCTGGTTCAATGTTAGTCTCCGCAGTTCACAAACAAGAGGAAATTGTCAGCCAAAACTTACTCGTCATCGGCAAATGCAATACATTTACTCTTCCCCTCGCCCTGATATCGTACGCCCTCCCGTACGTACCCCTCCCCACCCACGCCTGATCGACATACATCCCCGTCCGATCCTCAACGACCTTCCTGGTCCCATCCTTGAGCTCAATCTCCGTCTTCTCGCCCTTCGTCTCATTAGCCTCGCCCAGCCCCATGCCCCTTGCCACGGTCGCGTGGTCGCGCGCGTACTCCAGGTGCTTCAGCACCTCCTTGGCGGCCTTCTTCTTGCTGAAGCGCATCTGCAGGATGGCCTCGTCGATGGGCTTGCCTTGGATCTGGCGGGCCAGCATGACCAGCTTCTTGACCGACGTCTTGATCATCGGCGACTTGACCAGGTCCTCGCGCTCGGTGCGCAGCAGCTCGACCCTGCGCGACACGCGGCCCCGCCGCTGCGCCTCGCGGATCACCATCTTGCGCTGCCACCGCGCGGCGCCCCGCGGGTCCGGGTTGAGCGCGGCGCCCATGGCGTTGGCGTCGCGGTCGGGCAGGCCGGCGGGCTCGTTGGCGGTGTCGTCGCCGTCGTCGCGCTTCTCGGGTTCGTCCCTGGGGCGCGGCTTTTCGTCATGGAAGATGGAGGAGGAGGAGAGCCCGCCGCGGATCTGGGAGGGCCGGCCGGCGGCGCCGGGGCCGTCGGGCTTGTTGCGGAGGTACTGCTCGAGCAGCGGGTTTTTGGGCTTCGGCGGCTCGGCGGCGGCGGAGGGTTTGACGGTCTTGTCGCGCTTGCGGAGGGAGTTGAAGAGGTCGGAGATGAAGGTGCGGTGCGGCGTGAGGGGGAGCGAGACGGCTGTGGCGGTGTTAGCTGGAGCTGGGCGGCAGGGCGAGACGGGTGCAGCTGTGCAGCGGTGATGCAGGTGGTGGTTGAAAAGCACAGCGTGCCATTGGTGGGCGTTGGGGGACGCGGGGGATGGATTGAGGCGGGACGGGGATGGAGGGCGGCTCACCTGGCTGGACCAGCCGCCTCGCGGGTATTCTGGCGGACATCTGGATGGTGTTGCGGGCGTCGGTGGTGCAGGCACAGAGTCGCGGTGTCGCGCTGCAGGCCAGGGCGGGCGGGCCGTCGGTTGAGATTTTCCCGGCCACGGGCGCTTGGGCGCTTGGGCTGAGCTAAGGCTGCCCTGCCGGCCTCTGCGATGTATGATGCGTGAGGACCAGGCTGCTGGAGCGCCTTACATTGCTCGGCCCAGGCACCACGCGACAGCCAGCCCGGATCTGACGCTGCGACGGCTGCGCGCCCGGATCCTTCCCGTCGGTGCAGAGGCTCGAGACGTGCGGGCTCGCGATACGAGTGCCTCCAGTGGGTGTGGCTAGCGCGACTCGGGCGACGAGTGATTCCACAATTGACGTCTCTCGGCTGCCAGTGCTCCAGTGCTTGTCGTCTGCGCGCGAAGCCATCGCACGTCCGACTAAACACCTCTCACCCGCCCCAATCCGTCCCAGCCACGGCGAGCTGGCCATGTCGCACCCCGTCCGCATCTGATCCCCCGAGTCGCCAATCATGAACATCGCAAATCTCCTCAGTCCGCAGGACTCGCCGGCCAAAGAGGAATCCCAGACGCCGCCGCTGCGCAGCCCCCAGCCGTCGCAGTCGCCCATCCAGCGCCCTGGCCGCCCGCAGAAGTCGCGGAAGTCGTCTGGCCTCAGCCAGGTGCACCAGTACTCGCCGCCGCCGCAGCAGCCCCCGCCGCAGTACCACCAGCAACACCACCAGCAGCCCCCGCCGCAGCAGCTCGCCCACCACCACCACGGCCAGCCGCCCGCCCACCAGCACCAGCCGCCCCCGCAGCAGCAGCTCCAGCTGCCGCAGATTCCCACCCCGAATGCCGCCCACTCGTACCGGCAGTACGGCAACGTGCAGCACGCGCCGTCGCCGGGGCCCCAGCCGGCGCAGAACGGGCGGAGCATGTTGAGCGCGACGAGCACCCCAACGGGCGACATCAGGAGTCCGCTTCAGCACATGCCTGAGGCCCGCACCCCGCCCGCCCACGCGCGCCCGCAGCAGCCGCCCATGCACCGCCACGGCTCGACGCCCGGCATGGACACGCTGGCAGGTGAGTCAAGAGCCAGAGCCAGAGCCAGCGGCGCGCGTGCCCAAGCCGGCAGCAAGCTGACCCGCGCAGATCTCGCGTCCATGCAGCATCACCAGCAGGCCACCCGCCAGAGCAGCCAGGGCCTCAGGTCGCCGCAGGTTTTCCAGCGCGCGCCGTCCGTGGGGTATGTACCAAATTCTGCTTTGTCCCGCTCCCGCACTAACCTAGGACCCCGCCACAGCTACAACGTCCACAGCCTCACCCGCACCATATCCTCCAGCTCCGCAAAGGACATCGCCATGCAGGAGCAGCCGCGCGTGCTCCAGTCCGCCTCGCTCTCCGCCGAGGAAAACAAGGCGATCAACGACCTGGTCACCGCCCTCGGCGAGAACTCGTACGACTACACGTCGCACATCAAGCTCGTCGAGCTCCTCACCAAGGGTCTGCGCGACCACGTCACCCCGCCCGACCAACCCGATGCCTCCCGCGACCCTTACTCATACGAGCTGCTCGCCGAGCTCCGCCGCGCGCGCCAGACAATGCAGTCGAAGTTTGCGATTGGCGAGGACAGCTGGATCGCCTGGATAAACGACGAGAAGATGCTAGCGCGCTCCACAGACGACCGTCTGAACTTGATGGAGCTGTGCCTGAAGTCGATCCAGGAGGAGCCCAGCAGTTCCACTCTGTGGCGCCTGTATGGCGACTACATGCACTGGCTGTGGGCCGCCGCCTTCGACGTGGAGCCGTCGGACTGGACCGAGGACGACAAGATTGTGGGACGGGAGGCCTTCTCGTGGCAGGCTATGAAGGACGTCTGGGACCAGGGTCTGCCCGCCACCCAGTGGCACATGAACGACAGCCACCTCGTGTGGGACCGCTGGATGGAGATTATGCTGCGAGACCAGGAGGCTCGTCCGGAACCCCAGAAGCTCCACCACCTCAGGAACGCCTTCACCGAGCGCCTGCTTAAACCCCATGCGACCTGGGAGAACACTTTCCAGATGTTCTCCAGCTTCACATCCCGATACTTCAACGCCGAGTACGAAGAGACGATGCTGAGCATGACGAAGCGCGCCAGCCAGGCCAAACAGCAGTTTGCATTGCGTGAACAGTACGAGCTGAAGGTTGACAGGGCCGTCAAAGCCGGAGACAAGGACGCCGAGTGGGAGGCTTACTCACAGTATCTAGAATGGGAGGTGCGCAACAAGGGTGTTTTCAGCTTCCACCTCATCAATGCCTTGTACGAGCGTGCCACCCTCCGCTTCTCCATTTATGCTACCGTGTGGCAAGATTATGTCCAGGTGCTGATGGAGCACCCTAACTCTGGAGTCGAGGTCCTTCCCGTGCTTGAGAGAGGCAGCCGCCACTGTCCCTGGTCTGGAGAGCTCTGGTCGCACCGCTTACTCACCCTCGAAGCAGAAGGCAGGTCTTTCGACGAGATGGAGAGCGTTAAGCACAGTGCTACTGAGACCGGTTTGTTGGACGTCGGTGGTCTGGAAGAGCTGCTGAAGGTCTACATTGCCTGGTGCGGTTTTCTGCGCCGCAAGGCTTTTCATGCTCGCTCCACTGAGGATGATATTGACATCGCCGAGGTCGGCATTCGCTCCGCTCTGGAACACGTCAAAGAGATCGGAGAGAAGACGTACGGAAAAGAGTTCAAGGGCGACCCGCAGTACCGTCTGGAGAGGATCAACATCAAGTTCATCACCCAAAGCGGCAACGTACAGTCGGCCCGTGATTGTTGGAAAGCCCTCATCCCCCGGCAAGAGAACAGCTACGACTTTTGGTACCGCTACTACATCTGGGAGATGGTCACCTGGTCGAAGTGGGCCATGCGGGACAAGGAGAATTCCGGACAGAGCCTAGAGTCACCCCGGGAAGCCACTGAAATCCTACGCCAGGGCCTGAAGAAGGTAACGACGATGGACTGGCCTGAGCCACTCATTGACATGTTCATCAACCACTGTGAGCAGCATGAGACGGTCCACGAGTACAGGTATGCCATAATTGAGGCAAAAAAGGCCAGGGAGGAAGTCACGGCTAGACGCCAGAAAGAGGCTGCTGAAACTGCAGCTATTTACCAACAGCAGACGGCCGGCGCTGTAGATGTAACACAGGTAGCCTACGAGGATCCCGCCGCCAATGGCAAGCGTAAGCGGGACTTGGATGCTGCTTCTGAGGAGAACGCAACAAAAAAGAGCAGGCAAGCGGAGGCGGCAGGCGTGGAGCCCATGGAGGTCGAGCAATCATCTTCGGCTGCGGCACAGCTCAAGCGCGACCGAGAGCACACGACCATCATCGTCAAGTACATCCCATTCACAACCCCTCAAACAAAGATCCGCCAGTTCTTCACTTCCTGCGGCAAGATCAACAGTATCAACCTCGTCCCTGACGGAAACGGATCTACACAATCAGCAACTGTTGAATTTGAGACACCAGAAGAAGCTCAATTCGCATTATCACGCGATGGCAAGAAGATCGATGGTGGCAGCATCCAGATCTCGCAGGGCACTGGCAGCACTCTGTGGGTCACAAATTACCCACCGGAGGCTGATGAAACATACATCCGTGAGCTTTTCAAGGACAATGGCGAGGTCGTCTCGGTGCGGTTCCCGTCGCTCAAGTACAACACCCATCGACGCTTCTGCTATGTGACCCTGGGCAGTGCCGAGGAGGCTGAAGCTGCATCGAAGGCTCTTAATGGCAAATCACTAGGAAAGAACTTCACACTCAAGGCTCTCGTCTCGGATCCCACCCATAAAGATAATCGTCAGGGGCCTATGTACGAAGGTCGGGAAGTTTTTGTTGGAAACATCGAGAACAGCGCAACGGACCAGGAGATCCAGGATTTCATATCACCCCTGGAGGGCTTTGTGAACGTACGCATCCCGAGGAACATGGCTGGCAAGAGCAAGGGTGTTGCCTTTGTCGAGTTTGATACGGCAGAGAACGCAAAGAAGGGGGTGGAGAGCCTCGACAAGAAGGGCTTCAAGCAACGCACCCTTCGTGTCGACATTGCTGAACCGAAGGGCAGCAAGCGTCACGCTACCGCAGTCATCGGCCAGCCTTCCGCTTCCCCAGAGCCTGGATCTACCCCTGGAGCTGCCGACACAAATGGCGTGCAATCAGGTGCCAACGACCGCCGCGAGCGTACGATTGCTCTGATGAACATTCCGGACACCGTCAACGACGCACGCATCCGAGCAATTGTTGAGCCCCACGGTGCGCTCAGAAAGATCGTCCTCATGCCCGAGCATCAGGGTGCTATCATTGAGTTCGCCCACGTGTCTGATGTCGGTAAAGCCAGCTTAGCTCTCGATGGTCAGGAAATCACAACTGGTAGGAACATCCGCATTGGCACTGTGGAGGAGATGAAGAAGATGCGCGGGGAGAAGAAAGTCGATCGTCTGGGTGCTGCTGGTCCTGCAGGAAAAAAGAAGGATGGCAAAAAGGAGGAGTCGAGCAAGGCTCCTGCACTGATGCAGCCGGCACCGCGGATAAGTCGGCCGGGCCAGCAGGGTGCTAGGAGAGGTGGAAAGGGCGGTTTGGGAATGAAAAGGACTGGTGGTCCTTCGTCGGCAGGCGCGAGCAAGGATGTTGAGATGGGTGGTACGGGTGCGGAGACTTCGACCGGCAAGAGTAATGCGGACTTTAAGGCCATTTTCCTGGCGTCGAGGGACAAGGGAAAGGATGAGTGTGATGGCGAGAAGAAGGACGGTGGTGACGGGGGCGAAGGCAGTTCCGCGGCGTGAGGAGTGAAGTGTGGGGATTCATGATGAAGGCAGTGGGAAGAATCATCGACTCGGAGAATGCAAGCGGAATCGTCAGCATCCAGCAAGGAACAACTTTCACCAACACAACACTACAATCAACATTATTGGCGTGCGAGGTGTCATGGAGGGACAATGCTTTTATTGCGAGTGGGGAATCACGTTTCCTGTTTTTCATTTTCTTTCATCCGTTTCTTCCGTGCGAGCTCAAAAAAGAAAGGGAAGCATCTAAAGAAAGTTGTCGTGTAAAAAAATCGAATGTTGTCGCGTGCATTGTCGTTATTCCTGTTCGTATAGGTCAGGGGTCTTCTCTCATCTCTTTCTTATCTCCACCTTTTCTTTGCAGCGCTGTATGGGACTCCCTCAGGAAGGGAGGCTCAATTCCTTTTTTTTTATTTGGTTTCTGGCATTTTCATCAGCGCCTACTGCTGCGCTGCGACATGGCGTTTCCTCGCTTCTTCCCTGGTGGTTTGCTCTGAGTATAATATCCCCTAACCCGTCCTCTTCTTCTGCATCGATAGTTCGAAAGGAAGGAGCGAAGGAAGGGGAAGGCTTGTTCAGTTGCTGCTGAAGATGTTGTGCTGTATGATGTGATGATGCGGGCGAAGAAAGTGAACGAAAGGTTGTCTTGTGGATGATGGTAGTGTGCGCCGCCTCCGCTTCGGCGCGGATTGTTCTTAACTTTGTTTTCAAATATTCTCTCGGGTTGAGTCGACTATTTCTGGGTAAGATATTTTTAGTGTTTATTGGCAAATTGCGTCCGGTAGCGACCGTGTCGTGGGTGTTGAGGTGGGCAGGTGGAGTAAATAGGTAATGCGAATTGTGTCCGGATGAATGCTTCGCTTGTTTCTTTTTCCTTTTTTGGCCTGTATGTGTGCTGGGAAACCCCGTCAGCGTCGGAGCCTCTTCTCGGGGATCGTGAAGAAGTACATGTATCTCGTAGAGTTCGTCACTGTTGAGCTTACATATGTACTTCTAGACAAATGCTTAATCTATGTGTGAAAGCGCTTGTATTTCATCTGAGCTCCTTTGGTCTTTCTTGCGCAACCTCGTTTCTATTTGTGAGTCCGCCGTAGACCAAGTCACTCAATCCTCATTTCCCTGCAGCTCGACCACCAAAGCTTTTGCTTTTCTCTCAACCTCCTATAATTATTGCCCACCTGGAGAAGTCTTTTTGAGGTTAGGCATCAAGCCCATACAGCATCAGAGGCATAGTACATGATTTCCATTGCACTAATGCTTTTCTGCTAGTCAAAACGATGATAGCAGCCAGAAAGACGGCAGCCGACAGAACCAACTTGGCGGGTAGGACGAAGAAAGTCCAGTTGACGATGATAAGTACTCACTGGTAAAACGATCTTCCGGGAACTTTGTCGTATCCTGGCTCGGTCCGAATGTGGTTGATGATGCTTCTTACCGCAGAATACACGATCGCTAGGGTATTCCGGTTGACCAAGAGCCTACTCAGACCAGAAGGGTTCGTGGAGCTATTCCGGTCCATACTGATATTCATCATGTAGAGCCAGCTGTGATGCTCTTAGGAAAACTCTGCGTTGCTCCTGTTTCCCACGATGGGTGATCTGAAGGTCGAAGGCAGCATTGAACTCTTGGCATGCAGAGTTCGGAATAAATAGCTCGAGCCTCCCTCGGATCCAGCAATTGACTAGTATCAGTAATACGCCTCACGAGGGCATTTCCGTAACCAATCTATTCCATTGAGACGTGTAAGTCCTGCGAACATTGATTTCATACACAAGCTTCGTACCACTTCGACCTTCTCGTAGAACTTAGTGCTCCAGTCGAGCTCACATTTGGTTGTAATTGGAGTGCTCATATTGAGAAGAAGTTAAAAATATCGTAGATGATTCCCTTTTTCGGTATGTGAGTAGTTGAATCACTGCAAAGCATTTAATCTAAGTCGTCCAGTGATTTTAATGCAATAAGTGAGACCAGACGTGTTAAGTGTAGGAGCCTATTGCACCTCATGTTATGGTAATCTTGCAACGCGCTTCATCGGCTTGTCTTCAAAAGACGGGACATGTTGAGCAAAAGGACCTATAGCAAGCACAGTAATAATAATGACTGCTCTGAAAGGAGCGATTATTGTGCGTGCCCTGATAGAGCACTAGTTGATGTGGATATCTAAGCGAAATACAAATATGTAATCTCATAAAGCGATCAAACCAGTCTTCGGATGACATCCAACATATTCGAACAGTTGCTGCTCCGGAGTCAGCACCAGGACCTCATGAAACAACCGGAGTGAGATATTGTTATCCAGCTCTTTCGCGTACTGAAGGAAGCGGCCGAAGATGTCCAGGTGTGTCTTATGCCGCTTCGACCAGTTCTCCAACGAGCCCATGTCGTTGAAGAAGGCAAACCCAAACGTCCGTTCTGTAGGCCTGTTGACATCCGTCTCGTCCAAAACATCCACAAATCGGCAACTGTGACACCCAATACTCTGCCCCTCATCCCTCAAGAAGTCCATCCCCTTAACCAACACCGGATGCATCGTCTCGAGATACAACTTCCTCTCCCTCGGCACCGTCGCCGACCAATCCTGACCCGACCGGATAACGCACAGGTTCCTCCGGCCCCTCACCACGACCCTCCTCCCCTCGGTGCCCTCCACCGGCCCCGCCGCCGTCCCCCCCTCTCCCTCCAACGCATCCGTCTGCGCCGCGGCCATCCGATCGCGCATGCTCCCCCAGTACACATGCTCCCTAACCGGCCCGCTCATCCCCTCGCGCATCCTGGCCGCGCCCTCCTCGACGGCCTCGCGATCCGAGAAGATGGTCTCGAACCGCTCGACGTCCGGGAATAGCACCTCGCGGAACCAGCCCTGCGGCCCCCGCGCCTCCAGCCCCGCCCACCACGCCCCAAACCCGCTGCCCGCCTCCCACGCGGTGTACGCAGCCCGCGACGCCCAGTACGCCACCACGCCGACGTTGTGCGCGCCGCCCGCGTCGCGGAACGCGATCACGTCCCAGCACGCGGGGTCGGCGGCCGGGCGGTCGTCGCTGCCGCGGTCGAGGAAGGGGAGGAGCGGGCGCAGGGCGGCGAGCGGGGAGAGCGTGGTGGCGGGGTCGCGCGCTTGGGTGCAGACGGTCGCCATGACGAGGCTCGTGGTCGTGTCTGGGAAGCGCGCGGTGTAGGCGGCTGTCGGGGGCGTGTAGGTGGCGGAGGGGAGGCCCGCGGGGTGGGTGCGGGGGTGGGCGGTGAGGT
>RKSS01000420.1:0-41445 GCA_009829855.1 Neofusicoccum kwambonambiense
CGGGTGGGTGGGGTGTAATGCGGTGGCGGTGGTGGGGGAGGAGAGTCATGGGAAGTTTTTGTTGGATATGGATGTTGTTGAGTAAGTGGCGCTGTGTCTCAAGATGCTTGAAGGTTGGTTGCTAACCATTCATGTTCAGGGAGGACGAGTTCGTGAAAAGTCAGGAGGGGAAGCGATTGCAGAAAATGCTTTGGGAGGAGACAGTCGAAGAAATGAAAAAGTATGTGGATGTACCGGAATGGATGGAGGAGATCAGTTCCTAGTTTTGGAGGGTATCACTGCAGTCAGAGAGCAAATTGTATCTCGATGAAGGCCTTTGGGTAGATGGCATAGGTAAGGTCTTGCGGAGCTGATGCGTTGAATCATCACTTAGAAGCTCATTACCCAAGCATGCATGGTGTTACTCTGTCTCGGCTTCCTGAGGATGGTTTTAATATATGTGAGATAATGAGAAGAAAAGTGCGCCTGATTTTCAGACAAACAACAATATCTTTACTATCAATGCGTAAGAGAAGACGGCACCGAAGGTGGTGTGATTAGACTTAAATTCAGCCGAGAGAAACTAAATGAAAAAGTAAATTATGCTGGCGTTTATCTCGGACAAGCTCTGCAGGCTGGCGGGTTGTCATATAGCATCAAGTGTTGCGTCATATGATTATTAATCAATCAGGCGCCCCCGCGCCAACTCCGCAAGAGGTCTGAGGGCGAAACGACGTTCTTTATATGTACTAATGCAGCGTTTTCGCGTCAGTAATACTATAATAAGATAATATGTTGTGCCACAAACATGCCAAGTCTCTTCCTTGAGGTCCCGCGCATGGTGGGGCTGATCAACGAAAAATACTGGGTGCTGTATCTCTTCGGAAGACTACATGAAAAATATGGTATAAATGGCTGGTGGATGACTGTATTGAAAAGAAGGGTGGCGGGTGAGGTCTGGAGGAGTGTCCTCCGAGGAAAATGTGGATCGGGGCTGGCGAAATTGGTGGAGGTGAAGTCGACGGAGGAACGCTGGTCGAGAGGTCGGAGGATAGCTAGCGGCAGGTTCAAAGAGATTTGGCTTGAAGAAAGAAGATGGAGGGGGCTGGGAAGCAGTGAGGTTTCTAAGCAAGACGCTCTTTCAGTGGGCGTATGCATGTGAGTAAATACTTGGAGAACATGCCAAAAGCGCTAGTCCAAAGGCGGTGGTAACATCCCAAACAGTGGATGCTTGATACTATGGCAGAGCTTGATGTTCACCAAATTCTACCGACTAACGCATATTATTCGACGCCTGTCTCCTCTTGTCATCGACAATAGCCAGAAGTCCGGGCTTCACCCCGATGGCTGCATGCCCTTCATAATCAATGTCAACCTCTTCAGCCTTTCCATACGGTGCGCCCACCTCACCATTATGCATTGAAGATGCCCGAGTACGTCTTAGGAGAGCTTCAGGTCAGAAATAATACTTCACGTCATCCTGAGAAGATTAATGCGTGCGCCAAGAGAATTTTTGGCTTAAGCATCACGCAACTGTTGTCATGCCCACCAATTCAATAGAGCTGGAACATCTCCATGTCTAGCCAATGTCTGTGAGCTGGAGTACATATTAAGTTTCAGAGAGATCTCTGTGACGAGGTGTTTCTGCCTGTAGCTCCTTGACGATTAGGCTCTGAGGAGAGCTGTTTTCCTGTTGCACGACTCTGCTCGAACGGAGATGTCAACTTACCCGAAGCTCCAGCCACTCACTGAATTTCCTTGAGTTGCTCAATCACCGGCTGGCTCAGGTTCTGGTCTCAGAAATCGGTAACAGAGCAGAAGCGGGAAGAGAATCGCCCTCAGTCAAACTTTTCGGAGCCGCTTCTCATTGCTGTCTCCACAGTTAGGGCCGGACCAAACTTCTCCTGCCTAGGTGATCCCTATCTCCTCTTTAAGTAGTCATTGCCGGCATTCTATCCTACAGCCTCCCGGGTGCTCATTCTCATTTACTTCAGCGTTGGGTGTGGAGACGAACAGTCCCGTCTCTATGTATACCGACACGCGCATCCGTTCTCTCGAGCCACGCAGCAGTCTCTTCGGCCAGGACGTGATCCTGCCTGCCATCCAGGTGCAACGAGGGTCAGAGCTCAGTGAAGGGGTGAGGTCCTCCGAGCCAGTAATGGCTACTGCGCACTACGCCCCGCGGGCAGCCCAGATGTTGTGCAGGGGCGCAACATCATACACTCACCAGGTACCCGTTCCACGTTGCCTGTAAGGGTCTCCCCATAACAGGGTCATTGGGGACCGTCGAAACTGGCTTGTCTTTCCCTTCCCTAGAGCTTGCACGTGTTTCCGTCTCATCGAGCCGACCAGTCGCATTATATCAGGTTGCGAACACCACGTCTATCAAGAACTTCCTCTAAGTCTCTTATATGCGCACTAGATCGGCTCTCTCGGAGAGGCCTTAACGAATTCTCGAGGTCGGGCCTAAATAAGGTCCTCGCGGTCGGAGCCCCCAAGGTGTTTAATAGGTTTCGAACCGAGGGTCTCCATCATGTTGGCCTTAGGCAACAAGTTCTTGGAAAAGAGGTTCCCCTGCGCCCTCGCCGCATTCTCGCTCCACTCTTGGCGGGGTGCTCGCTTGACCTGTCAGCACTCTTCCTTCTTCTGCCCCTTCTGTACCTTCCGCTGGGGCGCGTTCAGAACAAGTGTTAATTTCAGCCTTTCGGATCACCCGGAGTAGCTTGTATAAGTTTATTTTATTTCTATATATACTCGTGCTTGAAGAGCGAGGCCGTCGGAGTATGCTTGCTGAATGAGGAAACGGAGATGATGCCAACCCCGGAAATTAATCTTGGAGTCTCCCGAATCGGCTCGCGGACAAACGCTATTCTATCAGCCTCCGCTTTTGCCGAGACAAGGATGGCTATGGCTGAGCTCCGGCTATCCGTTCTTCTTCCAGCTCCACCGCGCTACTGCTGGTATTCTTAGATGATATACCGAATCATCAAGCCATGGAATGGTCACTATAGGCTTTACAATAAGAGTTCATAAGGCATCAGTAGGATATGTTAGGTGGTTTGCATCGAGACGGTATCTTCGCCATGCCATTCTCTACAGCCCTACTACAGGCAGTCGTCTTTTTATTTGCCTTACCTCTGCTGTCGCGCGCTACACAGCCAGCGGGGACATCCACATGCAAGTGCATCCCAGGGGACGAATGCTGGCCGAGCCCAGAGAAGTGGAGGCAGTTCAACGCCTCCGTCGGAGGCAGACTTGTGTCAGCCCCCCAGTTGGCCGCGGCCTGCCACGATCCCACCTACGACAACGCCACATGCACTTACATTCGAACGCAATGGGCTCAGCCAGCCTTCCAGTAGGTGTAATCCATCAAACGACAGCTAACATACTCACATGCCTGCAGTGACAAAGACCCATCGTCCATCATGGCGGCTGCCGTGACAAACAAGGACTGCGATCCATTCACCCCACGGGAGCAGCCGTGTCTGCCTGGGCAGTCTGTTGCATTTTCGGTCAACGCTTCGGGCCCGGCAGATTTCGCCAGAGCCATCCGGTTTGCGCAGTCAGAGAACATCCGTCTGGTCATCCACAACACCGGCCACGAGTGAGTGCCCCGACCAAGTCACTTGCGATGTCTCTGACTCTGAGCAAGCTATCTCGGCAAGTCTACGGGGAAAGGCGCGCTCTCGGTGTGGACGCATTACATGAAGGACGTGCAATTTGTGGATTACAACAGCGCATACTACACCGGACCGGCTATCAAGCTCGGTGCCGGTGTTCAGGTCGAAGAGGCGTACGAAGCAGCACACCAGAGGAATTCTCTTGTCGTGGGGGGTGACTGCGCCACTGTTGGTGTAGTGGGCGGGTACTTGCAAGGTGTTCTCATCCTGATCCAACTCGGAGATGCCGTCATTGCTTACATCACCCAGGCGGCGGCCACTCCGCACTGAGCTCGCTATACGGCCTTGCCGCGGACCACACGCTGGAGTGGGAAGTCGTCGACGGCACAGGACGCCTCCACATTGCCACCCCGGAACGCAACGCCGATCTCTACTGGGCCCTGTCAGGCGGCGGCGGCGGAACCTACGGCATCGCATCCTCGGTGACCATAAAGCTCCACCCAGACCTACCCCTGACCGGAGTCGCGATGAGCTTCGATCTCGACCCGCAGCACCCGCAGGCCTTCCACCGCGCCGTGAGCAAGTACCACGAGCTCGTTCCGCGCATCACCGCTAGCCGGGGAATGGGCATCGCTGCGATCACCAACTCATCATTTCTGCTGACGCCCTTGACACTGCCGCACGTCTCCGGCACCGGGGCCATCGACCTGATCATGCCGCTGCTGACGGAACTCGATGACCAGGGCGTCAGGTACAGCCTGAACATCACCGAATCGCCCAACTGGCTGGAGTACTGGACGCGTCTCATCAAGCCGAATCCGACACAGTTGGTTGAGAACGGTCAGTACGGTGGATGGATGGTACCGCGCTCCGTCGTCGAAGCGGACGGCGATAATTTGCAGTCCGCGGTCCAGCACATCACCGATGCGGGATGCACGTTCGTCGGGCTGGCGCTCAACGTCTCGCGGCCGGAGGGCGGCAGCAGAGTGCGCAATTCAGTTTTGCCGGCGTGGCGCGAGGCGGCCATGAATGTGATTCTGTCCACGTAAGACGCTCCGCACAATTCTCGCACCCTCTTCCCCCACAGGTCCAACCCGCTGACCAGAGGCTTGCAGACCTTGGCCGGAAGGCGCTGATCTCCATCACATGAAAGAGCTGGCGGAGGTGATGACACAGAGATGCGTGCCGGCGCTTGCACGTCTGGCTCCCCAGGCAGGCGCTTACATGAATGAGGTGAGTTGACGTGCGCGGTTTGAGGCCGCCGGATTTCTGATTGCCGTACTTGCAGGCCGATCCGAACCAGCCTGACTGGCACCAAGCCTTCTACGGCTTGAATTATGAGAAACTGTTGGCAATCAAGAACAAGTACGACCCGAACCATGTATTTTACGCACAGACGGCGGTAGGGAGTGACTACTGGAAGGCCGATCATGATGGAAGGCTCTGCAGGGCCCACAATGGAGGAGATGTCCTGGAATGATCTTCAGGGCTCAGAAAGTAATACATAGAGTAACCAAAATACCGATACCATAGCGCTGCACTTCAAAGCAACGTTCGGCTTGAATTTGGTGGTAATCTTGCATGTATGTTTTCAGCTTAGTAGTAGATGATAGCTCTCAACCCAGAACCATCTAATCTGCATGACATCTCAGAAACTAGGCTCATTTTCATGACGAAGATTAGGTCTAGTTGAGATGTTTAGAGTGTCTTCTTGATTGTTACTTTATGTAAACGAGTAAAGTTCCGACATGCTGCATCATCCAGTTCGTCTGCATTATGCCTTCGCATCGTTTCCACTCCATTATGTATATTCAGCACATATCGCGCAAACGAACAAAACAGCCCATATAACCCCAAGACAAGTACTCCGCTCACTTCCGCTAAATCCACAATCCCCAAATTACATCCACACGCAGCCCCCATACGGATTCGCACAATACTTTTTGGAGCCCCCCGCCCAGAACGTCTCCGCAGTCCCAAACGTGTCCTCCATGTACTGAAAGTACGTGATCAAGCCTTCGCCGTTGAACTCGGCGCGCACCGCCCACGGCGACGTGCACGACCGATTCATCGTCCGCGAAATCAGCGTGAACGTGCCCCACGCGCTCACGTTTCCGCCGCCCGCGTCGCTGAAGAGCGCGTCCATGGAGAAGGGCCCGCGCCTCCACCACAGCCCGACGCGCGTGAACGTGTCGATGAAGGCCTGCGGCCCGACCTTGGCCCGCGTGCCCGCCCACGGCATCAGCGCGTGCAGCTCCGGGTTGTCGCCCGTGACCGACACGTACGTCGCGTCGAAGGCGACGATGCTCTTGATCAGGTCCGGGTCTGGGTTGGCCTGCGTGTTGAGCAGCTGGAGAAGCGTGTTGATGGGCGTCTTGGGACTATTGGCCGGCGACACCGGTGTGGGCGGCGTAAAGCGCCGCGTGAGTTGGTCCAGCTTCTGCGGGTCCTCGAGGAGATCGTGGACGGGGACGGCGGTGCTGAGCGGTAGCAGGGAGACTAGGAGAGACGCAAGACTGGCGATAAGGAGCCGCATGACGCTAGGAAAGAAAGCGTGTGGATCCCCAAACGAGATGGGCTTCTGCTGTTGGACTGTACCTCTCAGGCTGTAACTGCTACAATTATAGATGTTTGACGATGCTCTTGCCCTGATGTGTTCTATTTTGATCCTGTTGTGTCCAATTCTGGCAGGCAGAGCCGCCTTTCTTTCTCGGCTTAATTGGCGGCCGAGGCTCCGTCCATTTCTTTAGGTGTTACCTGATGGGGAATATAATGAACACAACCTTTTACGGGTCCATTTGCTCTTGCGTCGACGTTCCGAGCAACGCTGCGGAAAGACTAAAATTGCTACCAAAAGATGATTCCGCATCGAGCAGTCATTGCAAAAAGCAAACAGTTTTGAGCTTAATCAAGGTACTTCCTAACACGGAAGAAGGGGGCCATCACTGCGGAAGTATCTCGCCAAAGATGTTGTACGAGAGTCGGGAATCCTGCGTTGTGAGGTCGCTCGTAAAACTGAATCATTAATGTTACCAAGTAGGTGATCTATCAGAGTCGATAAATTTAAGTCACAGGCTCAGAGAAAACCTAAAAAACCGTGTGTGAGTACGGAGCGATCCGGGTATTCATTTCACTGGGTTTACAAACCTAAAGTTTTAATAAGCTCTATTTTCTCCGCATCGTAACCTTCAATCATGTAACAACTATTCCCGGAGTACTTCGGCGTAGCTCCGAAACCTCCTTTTAGTTAACCCGACTTTTCAAAAGCGGGGAGAATAACTTTTTAGTTGAGCTGAAAACTTACTTGACGTCAAGAACAATTCTCAAGCCTTAAAATCCGGATTTCAATACTTCTAAGGCATAGAAGAAGCGAATATAGGGATGGTACTACCAACTATGAAGCATAGACACTCAACGAAACTCGAGGGAAATAATACAAAGTAGCATTCCGAGTAATAACTAAATAATTGTTAAATTGGCCTTGCGTGTTCCTGACTTGTTTCTATTTACACAGATCCGAAGGAATTAGCCCATGCTTAGAGTCTAAAATTGTCGACAACTATGACGAAAGCTCGATGGACGGAATTACGCGGTACTGCTTTATCTTCGTTTGAGTGCTGCCTTCTAGCTTATGTACGTTATTCATGCCGATATTTCACTACCCAAACACAATAACACAGCCCCTTCATAGTTTGCTATATCGCTGGATAGATAGTATCAATTTACAAGACAGCGGTTCCTTCTTTTCTCTCACCGTTTGACACTTCATAACATAGGTAGCGAGATGAGTTATGCACATTAGGTGGTGGCTGACTATGACAGTTATCCGTAGCATCAAAGCTTCTGTGCTGCTGAACAGGCAGAAACCCGGCTATCACCCACACGTGTTCCAAATCTCCACATAGACTCATGAAAAACGCCTTTGGTCTCTGACTGATACTTCTTATGCAATGTCCTCAGTGTTCATCCTGATACTGTCTTCCAGGCTCGTCCATTCACTTTTCCCCATGTCCTTCAACAGCTTCTTCGCCCGGGCTCTCGGGACGATGATGCTGAGGTCTTTGGTGCTCTGGAAATTTTTTGGGAACTTCCTGTCGGGGTAAAGCTTGCGCAGGACTTCGAGTATGCCATCGCCGTTGCAGGGCTCCGAAAAAGCGAAGACGCGTTCGTTTTCGACCTCCGGGTGGATGACCGCGGCAACGTGCAGGATAGCGTCGTCTTGGACGTCTACGAAATACTCTGCACACAGTAAGAGGAGATTCGTTGTAAAAGGCAAAATGATAGACGTACGAGCTGGTAGCCCTGAAAGTGGCTCGGAATTGCCGTTGAATAATTCGACAATCATGCTGGATGTGGACGTGTGGCCTTGGTTCACGAGGTCGAGTGTCTTTCCGAAGTTGATGTTGGGAAGAACTGGCAAAGAGCTGGTGTCAGCATTGCTGGAAGTGATTACTCCGCGGCGCCACGTACCGGTGTTGAGGATGAATCCAGGCTTATTCTCCTGCACAAACTTCCACGCCTCTTTTTCAGCGAGTGTCTTGCTGGCGGCATACACTGGATATGCTCGCTCTGGCTCGTATGGTGGCTTTTTATATGCATCCTCGATGGCCAATTCATTCCAGGTATCCGCGGTCACCGTGACTTCTTCGTTGGGACGAGGAATCAGCGCCGATGCTGACGACGAGGTGAGAACAAAGCGCTTCACGGTTGCTTCTTTGGCAGCCGCTGTGAGCGCGTTTCGTACACCAGCGAGAGTACCAGGTACGACATTGTATGGATTGGGATCCATCGAGTAGGTCGTAGCGGTATGCACGACGGCGGATACACCTGTCCCGATGATGTTTAGCGAAGCTATCCGAGCAGTGCGAAGATTGAGGACTATTTGCATGCCTTTCACAGCATCGTCATATGCACCAGTCGCTTCCATGTCCGGCACTGCAACCTGCTCAAACTTGCCCTTGCCGTAGATGTTGTCGAAGTGATTCTTGATCCATGCGTGCTTTTTCAGATCACGCGAAGCGCCACGCACCATGTAGCCATGCTTGAGGAATTGGTCTGCGACGTGCGATCCAATGAAACCGTTGACGCCGGTGACCAGCACGGTCGAGTTTTTTGGAATGGCTGGTGTATCGATCGGGGACATGTTGGGCGGACTTGCAGTGATGTGTAACCACGCCTGATACGAAGACGCTAAAGATACACTGATTATATAGCCCAGGCAACCACGTTCAATTATATCAAGCTCTAGATAACAATGGAAGTACCGTTTCGTTGCCCGGAATGTGATCTGGGGGCTCCAACCGATTGGTTCTCATTTGGGCCTTCCGGAAACTCCTTTTGGTTCCGGGCAAGGAAAGTTTCGGGATTTGATTGAGTTTCGGGACAAATAAGCTCGACTATTAATGCACCACATGGAATACGGCTACAATGCTATCAGCACAGAAGCCGATGCTTTGAAATCAACTCATAACACACTATTTAAAATCTACTACGGCGCGGCAGCATATGAACAATAATTCACCACGCCGACTATGAAGCAAAGGGAAGAGTCTGTCGGCAAGACCGTCAAACGGTTCCTAGCCAGTCATGGCTCACCAGGTTCAAGCAGCAGAGCGTCTGTGGTGTTCGATGACCTTTCTGTCGAAGGCAGCGGGTGCGGTGTAGGTATTCGAAATCGATGGGTCCATATGCAACATGGAAGCCAAGGGCTAATGTAACTATTCAGGCCCACACCGCACCAACGGTCTGGACGACGGCGAAGGCTTGGGCTAACCTGCTCAATCCGCTCTCTTACGGCCAGCCTACTCCCTCGCGAACCCTGCTCCATGACTTCTCCGGAACCCTCGAAGGCGGCGAGATGCTGCTCGTCATCGGCAAACCAGGAAGCGGATGCACGACATTTCTGAAGATGTTGGCAAATATGGGTGACGAGTACAAGAGCACAACTGGAAAGATGACCTACGGCAGCCGACCTGCTGATGAACGGGATCCGGATCCAGTGCGCTTGACATTCTGTGGTACGTGGTTGCAACGTTACATCTCATCTATGACTCGAGCTGAGTAGCACGCGTCAGCCGAGGAAGACAATCACCTGCCCACGCTGACAGTAGCTCAGACCCTCAGGTATGTGCTCCGAGTTTCCACGGACTTTGAGTCATTGCTAACACGTTTGCAGCTTCGCCGTTCGTGCCACGTGGGATGCGAGAGCATCGAAGAATACTATCAACATGGCTGTCGGCGCTTTGGCTAGGTGTTTCGGATTGAGCCATGTCCTCAATACCAAGGTTGGGAATGAGGCAGTCCGAGGGGTCAGCGGAGGAGAAAGAAGGAGGGTGTCACTGGCTGAAGCCATGGCGACCTGTCCTGAGTAAGTGCTCAGAATGTTCGAAGTGTTCGTCCTGGGTGTGGTTCCTAACTGGCACGTAGTGTACTTTGCTTCGACAATCCGACCAACGGACTAGACTCATCCACCGCCCTAGAACTTTTGCAAATGATGCGAGAGTTCACAAATCAACACAGGTGTGCCACGGCTATGAGCGTGTACCAGGGAAGCGATGCTATGGTCCCACTCTTCGACAAAGTCCTCGTTATCAACGGCGGTCATCAAGTATTCTACGGCAAAGCTTCCGAGGCAAAGCCATACTTCGAGAGCCTTGGTTTCGTTTGCCCCGAGCGCACAACCATCACCGACTTCCTCAACTCGATGACTGCTGAACCTGAACTACGGCACGTGCGCGATAGATGGCGGTTGCGCGCCCCGAAGACTCCGCTTCAGTTTGAAGAAGACTTCAAAAAGAGCAAATACTACAAGGACATTGTCCATAGCATTGTCTCAGGGAAAGACAGGGACCCACCAGCTCAGGCGAGGGAGACATACTCATTACCTATCTACCAGCAGGTCATTGAGTGTTCTTTACGTCAGTTGCGTGTTCTCCTCTCCGATAGGGGCACCTGGATGGTCGAGGCCATCTGTATCGTGGTACAGAGCTTGGTTCTTGGTACCCTTTTCCGCGACCAGGCTCGGGCAACCCGGTCTTTCTTTATTTTGAGCTCTTCGCTTTTCAACTCTGTGCTGGTTCCGGCGTTACAGTCTATGAGCGAGTTCGGTAACACTTTTTCCCAGCGGCCGCTTGTCATTCGCCAGAATAGGTACCGTTTCTACCGGCCGGTAAGCTACGGACTAGGCCTTGTGTTAACAGACGCCATCTGGAAGATCGTGGCCATATCGTATAACATCCCGCAGTACTTCCTGACCGGGTTTCAAAGCTCTGCTGATAAGTTCTTTACGTGGTTCCTTATCGCCTACGTTGAGCACATGGCACTTTCAATGGTCTTCCGCGCCATTGCCGTCTCGTCGCCGAACATGGGTCGGGCAGTCCTTCCTGTTGGACTCATGTTTAACCTGTTCGTCTTGTATACTGGCCTGTACGTTCCGGGCCCTCAGATGCAAGGCTGGCTGTTCTGGCTCAAATACTGCAATGTATGTGCTCCCTCGTGGCGTCCCGGCATCTTGTTGGTTCCCCAACTGACTTTCTCCGCAGCCGCTGTATTACGCCTTTGAGTCCGCCATGGCTAACGAATTTGGAAATCTGGAATACACTTGTAGTGCCTCTGACCTCGTCCCGCAAGGTGCCGAATACACGTCAGCCGCAAATCAGGTATGCGCAGTACCCGGAGCTGTGCCGAGGCAGTCGTTCGTGTCTGGTGCGGCTTATCTGCAGGAGCAATACGGATTTTCCGTGTCGAACCTGTGGAGGAACGTGGGCATCAACGGTGCCTTTTTCGTCTTCTTCGCGCTGTGCACAGGGTAAGTTGGACATCGTTCTTCTCGTCTACCAGTCCACTGATCAACGTTTGCTTCCGTACCAAGTATCGGCATGGAGCGCTACAGGCTTCCCGCTGGTCGTCTCGCAACCGTGTTTTATAGAGGCGAAGTGAATAAAGTCAGCTCCGGGCACAACTCCCGAGCATGGGACAGCGAGAAGGGGCTTCTCAGCTCGGACGAGCCTTCACCGCTGTCCCCTCTCTCTAGAGCGACGACAATGTCGAAGGAGAAAGTGGCACCACAAGCTGTGTCGAGCCACAACGGGCGGATGCTGGTGTGGAAGGGGATCTCATTGGAACTCAAGGTCAAGAATGAGACCAAGAAACTACTGGACGACCTGAGCGGTAGGTGATCGAAGAAGTTTTTCGCCCTGATCCCCTGCGCCCGTCACTAATGTTGGACTTGCCCTTGTAGGATTTGTTGTGCCTGGACAGTTGACGGCTTTGATGGGGGCCTCAGGAGCTGGCAAGGTAAGTAGAACGCAGAATTCGTTTGCTCAGATGGGACTTGGAGGCGCTGATGAACCTCAGACAACTCTTTTAAACACGATTGCCGGACGGATGGAGGCTGGGTCACTATCAGGAGAGCTCTTTCTCGATGGCGGCCCCTTGCCAAAGTCATTCAGGCGGCACATGGGCTACGTGCAGCAACAGGACATCCATCTGCCGACGCAGACGGTACGAGAGGCGCTAAAAATGACGGCACGGCTACGGCAGCCGCAGATTGTGCCTGTGGAGGAGAAGGATGCCCACGTTGAGAACGTTATCGATCTACTGGAGATGGAGAGTATTGCCGACGCGCTGATTGGTATACCGGGCGCCGGCTTAAATCTCGAGCAGCGAAAAAGGGTGACGATCGGTGTCGAGCTCTCAGCAAGACCGGATATCCTATTTCTAGACGAGCCCTCGTCTGGTCTTGACGGTCAGTCGGCCCTGACCATTGGTCGGCTTCTACGCAAACTTGCAGATTCAGGGCAGACCGTTCTTTGTACCATTCATCAGCCGGCTGCTGAGTTGATTGAGCTGTTCGACCACTTGGTGCTACTGGTATACGGCGGCCGGCTTGCGTACGACGGACCTTTGGGAGAGAAATGCTCTACGGCTCTGGAATATTTTGCCAGGGAGAGTGGTACGCCGTGTGGCAAGTCTGAGAATCCTGCAGAATACTTGCTCCGGGTGGTCGGCGCAGGATCGAGAAACACGACGAAGGACGACTGGGCCGCTCTATGGAGATTTAGCGACGAACGAAGAGGCCAGGAAACGCAGCTCAGCAGGATTCTGCTAGCTTCCGCAACTAGCGACCGGTCGCCGCAAGCCGAAGGCACATACGCTGTTCCATTCCACGTGCAGCTGGTCACCGTTTTGCGCCGCACATGGCTGTACTACTGGCGCGACCCCGACTACTTTGTCTCTAAGCTCCTTATGAATGTCGGTAACGCACTAATAAACGGCCTGACCTTCCTCAACTCAGGAAACAATCAGCGCGGTGCCTACAACCGCGTCTTTTCGGCCTTTATGTCCCTCATCGTCGGCCCGCCCCTGGGCCTACAAGCTGAACCGCGCTTCGTCGCCCTACGAGATATCTTCCTCCTACGTGAGCAAGCGAGCCAAACGTACAGCTGGATTATCTTCGTAGTCTCCGCAATCATCATCGAACTTCCGTACGCCCTGATTACCAGCCTAGCCTACTGGTTGCTGTGGTACTTCCCCGTCGGCTACCTCACCTCACCCTCTCGCGCTGGCTATAGCTTTCTTATGTACCAGCTCTTCTCTATTTTTGCGCATAGCTTAGCGCAGCTTTGCGCGGCCCTAATGCCCAGCCTCAACGCCACCTTTATGGCTAATGGGTTCTTCTTCATGTTCTGCAACACCTTTGCTGGCACACTTTCTCCAAGGCCGGTCACTCCCGAGGCTTGGCGCTGGTACTACAACGTCTCGCCATTATTCTACTTGGGTGAAGGTGTCACTGTGGACGTGCTACACGACCTAGAAATTCGCTGCGATGCCAACGAGACATCGGTCTTCCAACCGCCTCGCGGTACCTCCTGCGGAACGTACGCCCAGGGCTTCCTACAAAACGCCACGGGGTATTTACTCAATCCCGAGGCCATTGCTGACTGCCGTTACTGCCGGTACAAGGACGGGCAGTCTTACGTAAGTCTCTCTACGGTTCACCTTGTAGCAGTTCTCGCTGACAAAAATGATGGGGCAGTATACCCAGTATGGCTACGACTTTGCCCGCCGGTACAAAAACGTTGGTATCTTCATCGGGTTTATCGCATTCAACTACACTGCCGTTATAGCCCTGACGTATCTTACCAAGGTCAAGAAGTGGAAGCGGCATTGATGGATCGGAGGCTACAGTTCTTGGTTGTGTTAAGTAGGGAAGCAAGACATCAACTTGCCTGGGGACACCACAAATATTTTCTCCTTAGGCTGGTGATGGTCGCATCGATGGCTTGCTGGGGTCATTTTGTTGGATTATAGTCACGTTAATTTCACGGTTCGAAATAGTAGTAGGAGGGTTAGTTGGGCATTGGTGGGAGCTCACTGTTGGGTATCAGGTAGGGGGTTGGGCAACGCCCCGGGTTCCCCATTTCACTTTCAACTCGCAAGGGCTGAAGTGTATTTCTCGTGCCGCTCGACTCTTTACCTTTTTAGCCAGCAAGGAAAGGAAACTCCCGGGGAAATATACCTCCAGGTGTACCAGGCTTTCTATTTAGACTTCCTTTCTCTCTTTCTCTTTTCTCCTTAGCTTAGAAACTTTCGTTAATTTTAAAGATTTAACTCGAGTCTTCCTAAGTCGTAATACTATTAATAGTGCAAGATGCTTTATAATTATTTAACCTCTTATATGATAAAAAGAATAACAAAAAACTAGGACTAACCTAACGGCCGGTAAAACAAGAGCGGATAAGCCCCCACCCGAAGGGTGCGGCTCTAATTAGACGCTACTCTCTATACTCTCGTAACCTACGGGAAAGTAGTAACATGGCGTCTAACTAGGGCATTGTAGATCAAAGATTGCGGCCTAAAGGACCTCTCCGTGCCGGAAAATCCTCTTATGGTCTTGCAGATAGTTGCTCAATTGACATCCCCAGCTAGATGATTAGCCGGCAGTAGGCAAATTTCACCACCGGGAAACTCATAAGAACGCATTTTAAAGGCGCAAGATCCGCTTTTCAAGAAGTTGCCACAGCAAGACCAGCCTGGCTAACCAGCAGTCCATTGCCAGTCAACGGGTGCCGTCAGCTTCGACGTTTTCCACCTGCGCCAAGCAGCTTTTTCATTGAAGCGAGGTTCACTTCTTGAATATGCAATACACGAAGGGAGTGTGTTGTACTTTCATTACGTTGGCATCACCTGTAATGAGCTTTAGTTGCGAGACGGTTAAGGAGTGGCACTGTCCCACCTCCTAAACCTCTTCGCCAAGTATTCACTCATTTGACTGCCATCATCAACCTTCCAACACATTCCGTGGCGTGGTGCGTCCTGCCTGGATCCAAAATGCAGCACCACTAGAGCGTTATGTACAATCGTTCCTTCACTGATGCATGGAAGTCTCTAAGTTGGTACTTTTGGAGCTCAACAGCTTGAGATGTAATAATAGAATGAACATTCGCCATGTCTCCCTACCACCTGCGTGACGATCTTCGTAACCTGCTTTAGCAAGAGGCCGTGCACTAAAACACAAATAGGCTTGTGAACAAGACATGCTTCATCCTCACTGTACTCATAATCAGCCCCAGATTTACAAAATGTTCTGAACGCCAAGAAGGATCCCCCGCCGTCTGGCAGCGTCTGCGGCTTCCTTCTGCACCGCTTTCTCAAGAGCATTCGATATCTTGTGCAGAAGCATGTAGACCAGCACATCGAGAAAGGCTTCGTGCGGGTAGGGACAAGCCAGGAACCCGTCCACGATTTGGAGCTCGTCGTTGCTCAACTGCAGCAGGCTCTCGATCGTCTCCTCCCCCGCGGCCGGGATGCCTGGCTCTGGATCTCTCACGGCGCAGGCGATGGCCACGAAGCAGGTGCAGGTGAGAGTGCCGGCGTGGCGCGCGGCCGACACCGCTGCTGCCGCCTCTGAGCTGGACGCGGAGCCGCTGGTCACGGCTGGCGTGGGCGCTGCTGCATCGGAGCGGTCAATGTCCACGTCCGCGACCGGGGGTCGCGGGGGCTGGAAGACGGTTGCGGTGGATGCGTTCTGGCTGGGGTCGGATGATGCTTCGGAATGCGGAGACGGCAATGGGCTGTTGGGGTGCTGAAGAGGCTCCCCGCTTGATGCCTGCTCGGAAAGGTTGGAAACCCCGTACACACAGAGATTCTCCGCAGTCGAAGATTTGAATTGCTCCGGGGAACTCATGTCTCCGAAGGCTGCTGGCTTGGGCTTGATCTTCTGCGCGGGGAGCCCAACGGACTTCGGCTGACTCTGTTTGCAGGGGAGATCGCGTCCTCGATATCGGACACAGGGCTTGGGTCCTTTGAAAGAACAATTGACCTTCGATCTGCGGCAGTGGTCGCAAGATATCCTAGACCTGGGGTGGAACTCTTTTTTTGACGAAAACATTCTTCTGGACTGAAGCTTTTGCTGTGAGACTGCGGAGAGGCGAGCATGCGGGTTGAGCTCGCAAAAGTGCCGGCAAGACCGAATTCTTTAAGCTATGGATGTGCGTCCAACCCCAGAGAAGAGACGATGGTTGAGTGTCCTTTGAAAGTCGAAGTTGCTCGGATCATCGAAGCAGGCAGGTAGCTGTGACGGAGGAGTGGCAAGCCAAAACGCTTAGGCATTTCGAGCAGAGTAGAGTGAGATATACAGGGCACAATTCACTCGATGCTTATCAATCACAGCTCTCGGTCAAGATTTCTAAGTATGAATGCTGAATAGTACGCAGCATTTTCCCTCAGGAATGCGTTATTGACTGGAATTTCTGGCTTCTATCGGAGCATGCGAATAAGAAAACGAAAAAGGAACTTCTCACAATTGCATGGCCACGCGGATAGTGTTGTCAAAGGGAGGGAAAAGGACAGATGGTTCCCAAGGCCCTATAGGGAAGCAGCCGGAAACGATTTTACTCATCAAATTCCTGGCACGGAGAATGCTTGCGTATATGGGCGCCGGCCTTACCATCTCGAGGCATTCTGTTGCCCTGAACCGCCATTTAGGGCAGCTCCGTGAGATTCTACAATAGGTAACTAAGTCCTCGGAGCTTCTGAAGCTTATATGCACGGCAGATGGTTTTGAATTTTGAAAAGTTTATTTCAATGCGCGCAAAACTGAATCCAGTATCTTGAGCTTTCGAAGCCTGTGTCACATCCTAATCCGGCTTACCGCTCATCCGGTATGGATTCCAGAACCTACGAGCGGATGAATCAAGTCGCCACAGAGCAATTCTCGAAGTTTAGCGCAATGGCCACTTGAATACGTGGTCGGTTCGGAAAGAGGGTGTGGATTTTGAGGAGGAGCTCGCGGGGGAGTAGCCGGAGTAAGAGGGGTCGCGGAAGCTCGTGCTCTGGGGCAGTTGCCATTTCTGGAAAGGCATGCTCCGGCTGACAAATGGAGGAGATGTGACCTCTGTTTGAACTCAATGGATTGTCCCTCTGCTGGGCCTTCGCAGAGGGCTGCTATCTGATTGGGCTACATGCTTGGCAGTGACTTTCGACTTTCAACAACCTCCGACGCTTTGAAAATGGCCGGAAAGAACAGTCTGAACTTCGACAGAAGCGCGCAAATCGTCCGAAAAAGGCACGGGGACGCCGGCCGCGAAAAGTCAAGCTCAGTCCCTCACCAACTCCATCCCGCCCCCGCCCAATCCAAACGCCTCCTCAACCGACAACAACGGCTCCGAGTTTCCCGACTTCTCCACTATCGAAAGGAGCGCGCCGACATCTCCCCAATCCTCCCCGTCCAGCCCCTGCAGAATCCGCAGGTCCAGCCCTGCTCCCTTTGGCATGGCCGTGAAATTGGGGAACTCCTGCTTGCTTGGCACCGGCGGAGGCGACGCTGGCCCAACGCTCTCCATCTGAGACCTGGAGCCGCAAGACGGCATTGCAAAGGACGGGGCGGCCGTGTGCATCGATGCCGACTCCGACGGCGCGGGCGACGGCGTGTAGCTCTTGCCGCCGATGCTGCCTCGGAAGCCGACGACGATGGCGTTGATGTGCTTCACGAGGTTGCGCGCTGTGGCGACGACCTGAGCGGCTTCCGGCACGCTGAAGCGGTATGTCTCGACGACGGTGATGGCGGTCTCGATGGCCTTGCGGGTGGCCACCGTGTGCTGGCTGACGGGGTACGTCAGGGAGAAGCCGAGCATGGTGAACAGGGCGTTGCTCTGCCAGCGGAAGACCTGGTTCATGCCGCTTAGGATCTCAGAGCAGGTGAGCGCCTGGTGCAGCATGTAGGTGAGCGCCATGGCGTGGCTAAGGCTGGACGCTGCCTTACTGTCCGATAACGGCGTGGCCGTCTCGGGCGTCGGTGCGAAGCAGATGAACGGCCGGTATAGGATCAGCGCGTGTAGGTGGTATTGCAGTTCGAGGATCAGCCGTTGCCGCTGATAGCAGATAGGCATGTTGTAATCGAGGTCCAGCGGCGCGGGCGAGCGGTCTGTGGAGAATGGTTCGCCGCTTCGTCGTGCCATCTTGTAGCCGGCTGGGAGATGCTTGGCCCAGGAGCTTAACTTCTTCATCTGGTCTGTGAGGAATCGTGCACAGCTTTCCCGCGCCTTGCCGTCGCCGTAGAAGTCCTTAGCGTTGATCTCGCTTACGACGGCGTCGCACTTGGCGTAGAACGCCGAGGAGATGCTGCGGACCGTGTTGAGGAGGCGTAGATTCTGGGTTTGGAAGCCGAGCCAGGTCATGCCACTATCGTCGTCATCAAACATGTAATGCGGGCCTAGTGACTGGGCAATATCTGGGCATTCGGAGGGCAGGCGACAGGTCGACTGCGATGGAATAACCATGCACGGCCGACCCAATTCGATACCCAGCTGGGCGTCGAGAGTATAGATGCTCCACCAAATGCGCCGATATATCTCCTTCTGGGGTTCCGGCTTACTGCCTTGCGGCTCGTTGTTAAGGCCAAGCATTATCCCCTTGATAATAGCTTCAGCAGTTATGACTTGAGCCCTATTCAAGAGCCCTGCTTCGCCGAGGTAGACAATACTAAAGATGTAGCATTGTACTGTTGTAATAGACGGAGACTCTATGGCATTCTCGAGGAACGCCTGGCAGCGCTGATAGTACTGGTACCCTGCAAGCGTGGAGTAAACAGGCTCTGGCGATGTTTGTGCGCCGGCTCCGTGCGGTTGGGGTATGTAGGAGGTTCCCGACTGGATGCATAGCGCGAGAACAATGTCAATCAAGGGGGAGGCCTGCCGGGGGGTCCGTGGGCTTGCATCGGACCATAAAGACCGGTAGGCTTTCCTGAACTCGGCCTCGTCGATTATCGGGTAACTGAAGTGGTGCGACTGCCAGAAGAGGTCCAGGAAGTAGTCCTCTTGCGAGCGCTGGAGGAATTCACCACCCGCTTTATCCCCGAGAGCGGACTCCGGAGTGCATGCACTGCCGCAAAGCTGGGAAACCATGTCGAGGTGTGGTACAAGTAGCGCCGTTTCTAGAAAGCCGCTCATCCGCTTGAGGAAGAAGGGCAGCGAGGATACCCCGTAGAAGACCGACTTCACCCGGACTCCGCCCTGCGAAGCCGGCCGCTTCTCCAAGCATGCGTGGCCAAGAGATGCGCAAGCAACCGAAGGCGGTGACGCGTGCCTCGCGCGGCTTTCGAGATCTCGCACCCGGGCCCGCAGCCGCTCAACCTCCCTACCAACAGAAGTCAGAATACAAAGCCTCGAAGATGGAGCCGATGCATACTTTGCAGCTGCAGCAACACTGCGGAACTGGTTTTCACTGTTCGTGACGCATTCGCGCCCGGCATGCTGGCAGTTATGGCAAGGGCGGTGGCTATCGCACTTGGTCCGGACAAGCTTGCACCAGTCGCATGCACGATGCACTTGGTTTCGCTTTGGGCGGCTTCCTGGGCTTGCTCCTTTCTGGATGCCTTCTCGCGGCGACATACCGTGGAAGGTTGTGAACATGTTCGCGGACTCGAAGCTGGAAAGCTCCTAGTATCGATGTGGGCCATAGATGACCCGGATAGATGTTCCGCGGCACATCTCTACATATAGGATCTGGAAGCGATTCCCACTGCTGCTTCTGAGGAGTGTGAAGTGTACTAGCAGGACAACCACAGTAACGCCTGGGTTCGGCAGATCCTGGGTAACTTAGAGCCTACCAAGCTGTTGGTTAAGCGTTCTGGGGCAGACTTTATTTCGGGGGTCTTTTCTATTGTTGTACGCAAGCTACGAGTCTCGAACTTCTTGACCGCCCCTTGTCCCATGTCAAGTGCTATTCCACCATCCCTATGCACCAGTAGGGTGTGAGCGGTCTGGCTGGATACGAAGGACGGGTAGTAATCCGGGCACCATCAGCTCGTGACTCGGTATCTTGAATACGAAGGGAATCCACGAATATGGAGAGCAGCTTTGGGGGAGGGTCGAGGACCACGCAGCCAAGATCGACGCGGTTGATGTCAATTATAACAGTCGCGCGGGCACCACGGCCCGGACCTTTGCAGGGAGATCTCTGCTACGTGATCCGGAGCTACTCAGGCAATACCTACTAAGGACCATTGAGAGTCAGACCAAACCTGTGAAGCTGTAAAGCACCCTGGCAAGACCTCTCCATTAGCATTGGACTTATGCAAGACACAAGTGTCGGGTAGAACAACTGCCGGAGGCCCGAGAGCCAGAGACTGGAAGGTTTGTATGCCTCCGTGTTGACCCAGCACTCTGGTAAATTACAGCCCTACGCATCTGCACTGTGATGAAACCAAACTCTTCCTCGTGCATGCGCCACGGAGACTGCCGATCATTAACACCCGGGACAGAACAGAGGCGCCATCATAGCACGATACTTTGGAGATACTTACCGCGTGCCTGCGACTGCCGTGCCGCATACGAAAGCGATTGCGAGGAGGGACGTGTGGAGTGAGACGTGCTGCATGGGGAAGTGCGACTCGTATATGTCATGTGGCGATGGTTGGTGAATGGTGAGTAAACAGGAGTCCATGTCGTGGTGGCCTGTATTAAGATAGTATGTGGAACGGAAGTACCGGGTTCTATTTTTATCGAGACCATTGACCGTACCAGAGGAATTGTTCTCCACAAAAAGCGGCGCGGAGGACCAGGCCCAGGACACGAAACGGAATCGCCAGTACAGTCAGCGCTGGCCCTAAGCATTCCCTGGATCAGGCCTTGTGGTTGCTTGTTAGTGAGGATTACTTGTGAGAAAGCGTGGCTGAGTACCAGCCTGGGTCGTACCCCTCGGTAAAGGGTAAAGGAGCTTGCTGAGGCTGCGAGGCGCCAGCGACGCACGTGCGTAGGCCACAGGCCTGCCCCAGGCCGCCCACCGATGGGCGGCCCACACGAGTCAGCCAGTTGGCGAGGCTTCATAGAATCGTCTGCAATCAATTCTGACTCCGATTCTTTCCCACTACCTGATATCTGCTGTACCCTGAACTCCCCGTCCGTCTCGCAGCCTCACATAAGTAAATAAACAATACGGTCTACTCTTTCCCAGTCTAATCAAGAGAACAAAGAACAAAAGGAAAGGAACAAAGAAAGAACACCGCTTCCACCTAGTAGTTACCCGGTAAATCAGCTTGCTTGCAGTCTGAATGGTCACATCGACCATGCACGCCCCAGCCCTAGCTCGCTTCCAGCTTCTCCGCAAACCAGCCAACGAGATGATTGGTCGTTGGATGGCTCCAGGTCAGTGTTGGCGGGACCTTTACCTTCAGCGCGCTCTGCAGGTCCCGCCGCAGCGTCACCGTCATCACGCTGTCGACGCCCAAGTCCGCGATGGCGGCGCGCGGGTCCACCTCGTCGGCACCGCCCAGCATCAGCACGCCGGCAATCACACCCCTGATCTGGTGCCCCAGCCACGCCTTCAGCTCCGCACCCCCGGCCGGCACGCCATCGCCATCGCCATCGCCATCGCCACCGCTGCCGCCCGGCGCTGCCGGCACCCGTGCGCCGCCGCCGCCGGCCCTCCGCACAGCAACGTCCTCCAGAATCGGAACGGGCACGGGCTCGTCTTCGGCCAGGGCCAAGCAGCGCAGCACGACGCCGTGGTCGACGTCGAAGCGGCCGAGGTGCTCCCACGCGCGGAAGGCGTCGTCGCGCGAGACATCGGTGATGCCGCGGCCGGCGAGCTCGGCGGCGACAGCGCCAGAGCCAGCGCCCATGCCCAGGCCGCGCCAGCTGGTCCACTGCACCGCGACGGCGTTGTCGGCGGCGGCGGCGCGGCGGCGGCGGGCGGCCAGCGCGTCGAGGAAGGCGTTGGCCGCGGCGTAGCTGGCCTGGCCGGGGAAGCCGAAGAGCTGGCCGCACGACGAGAAGAGCACGAAGAAGTCGAGCGGCGGGCGGCTGCCACCGCCGCCGGCTGGGAACGCGGCGTCCAGCGCCAGCGCCCCGCGCACCTTGGGCGCCAGCACCCGCGCCACGGCGCCCGCCGTCGTCGCCATCACCAGCTGGTCCTCGAGCACGCCCGCCGCGTGCACCACGCCCAGCACCGGCGGCAGCCCCAGCTCGTCCAGCCGCGCGAGCAGCCGCGCCGCCGCGTCCGCCGCCGCCATGTCCAGCGCCAGCGCGTGCACCGTGGCGCCGGCCCGCTCCAGCGCCCGGATGCTGGCCGCCGCCGCTGCCAGCGCGGGGTCGCCGAGCGCGTGCCACTCGCGGCGGGGCGGCAGCCCGCGGCGGGACACCAGCACCACGCGGCGAGCGCCCTTCTCGACGAGCCAGTCGGCCACCTCGAGCCCGAGCGCGCCCAGCCCGCCCGTCACGACGTAGGTGCCCTCCGGCCGCGGCAGCAGCCTGCTGGTGGCCGCCTCCGCCGGGTAGAGCGCGGAGCGCGGGAGCCGCTGCAGCCGCGCCACCCGCGGCAGCCCGTCCTGGATGCGGATCATGTCCTGGTCGCGCACGTACCTCATGGCGAGCGTCGGGAAGGACGCGGGGTCCTCGTTGTCGATCAGGCCGCCCCACTGGTCTGGGTGCTCGGAGGCGATGATGCGGGCGAGGCCGTGGAGAGGTGCGTGGGCAAGCGCCGTCGGTGAGTTTCCCGCTGTGGTGGTGACGAACACTTTGGCGTTTGCAGGCGAGGAGCGGACGACGTGCTTGACGAGGGTAAGCAGCTCGGCGATGAAGGTCTCGGCTTTGGCAGGGACCTGACCGAGGTCAGGCACGGGGCTGGGGCTGTAGACGATGGCTGAGTTGGCGTCGAGTTCCGTGCGTTCGATGCTGCGCGCCTCGTGGAGCACGGCGATCTTCTTGGTCAGTGACTGTGACTGCAACTGCTGGCCATATCGTTCGAGGGTGGCCGCATCGGCGGACACCAGAACGACGTTGTCCCACGAAAGAGGCTTGTGCGAGAATGGTGCCGGGACCCACGCCAAACTGTGGACGAGGCTTTCCACGCTGCTGCTGCTGCTCGTGCCTGGGGTGCCCTCAATCTCGGAAAAGCACATGTGTTCGAACTGTACCAGCACTTCGCCATCGTCGTTGCATACGCTGACGTGAACTGCTTGATCGGCAGCCCGCTCCACGTACAGCCACCCATTCTTTGGAGGCCGTGTTCCGTAGGCGGCGAAGAAGCGAACCTTGTCGATCTGCGCTGGCATCCGCAGCTTTGGGTTATCCATAAAGATCGTCGATCCCACCGAGGTGGCAGCGTCGAGAAGCGGTGCCCACGAAGACCCGTCCCAGGGCAGCTCGGCGCCGGCATCCGGTGCAACGTCCACCCGGGCAAGCATCTCCTTCAGATTGCCGTAGTGCTCGGTGATGGCCCAGGGGAACCCCATGGCGGACACACCGACCTTGTCTAAGTAGTCAATGGAGAAGTTGGAGGGAAGCATGGCGCCGATGCGCTGCTTAGCTGCGGCTACGTCAATGTTGATTTCCCTGTTGGGACCGGTATGCTCTGTGGCACTCCAACGGCCCTTGGTGTGAGTGGTCCAGGAGTGATCCAAGTCACCGGAAGCGCCGCCCTGCTGCAGGCGCGAAGTGATCTTGACTGTGTCGTCAACCACCACAACCTGGACATCTCGAGGTGCGCTGATCGCCACAGGCACGCGAAGCAGCACGTTAGATAAGGTAGTAGCGGCTGTGGCGTGGTAGAAGGTATTAACGAGAACGGCAGCTGGAACAATCTCCGTACCGTGAAGGGGGTGGCTTCCCGGAAACGGCTTAGAGTCGTTGTCTAGCTCCGTCGTGTAGAGGACCGTACTTGTGCCGGCTACCTGATTGCGAAGACCAAGTAACGTGTGATTCTCCACATTGTGTTTGAGGTTGCTGGCGCTGAGACAGCCTCCAGTCTCAACCTTCCTCCAGATGGGCTTGTGCTTCCACTGCGTGCCAGGAACATTCGGTGACCAACGGCGACTAAACTGCCTCTTGAAATCTACGTCGGCTCCCTTGGTATATAGTGTTCCGATGGAGTGCAAGATGCAAGCCTCCGCGGGCTTGTTGCGTCTGAGTGTAGGTATAACTGCGAATTCTTCTACTCCCTGGTCCATAACGGTCTCACTGACTGAATGAGACACTATTGGATGGCTGGATATTTCAAGGAAGATCCTGAATCCATCTGAAACGGCGGCATTGACTGCAGAAGTGAGCAGGACCGGATTGATCATATTGCGCACCCAGTACTCAGCGTCTCGTGGGTCCTCGGAACGAGGCGTCTTCGGGTCGGACGTCGAATATAACGGAACTACGGGCGGTCGTGGCTGAATCTCTTCTTCCAACAATTTCATCAGCGGGGCGGCGAGCGGACCCAGCATGCCAGGCGAGTGGAAGGCAATGTCGGTGGCCACCTTCATCGCCTTGACGCCTCGCTTCTTGAGGTTCTGCTCCGCATAAGTCTGCACTGCCGCCGCATCTCCGCTGACAACGCATGATGAGGGCGAAGAGTTGATTGCCGCCACAATGTCTTGCCGCCCTTCGAGCTCCGCCTGGACTTGGTCGAATGGGAGGTTCACGAGGAACATGGCCCCTTGGCCTTTCACCTGAGCGTAGAGGCGAGCTCTCCGAGCGACTATGAGAGCACCCTCTTCAGGCTTCAGGCATCCCGCAGCCACTGACGCGGCAATCTCGCCAACCGAATGCCCAATAATGCCGTGTGGTTGAACGCCTCGAGACCTGAGCACAGCGGCCAGGCCAATTTGCATGGCGTACGTCAGCACCTGGACCTTGTCCGATTCCCAGTCCTCCAAGTCAGCGCCACGGAGGACCTCGATCGTCGAGAAGCCGGCTTCGTCCTCGAAGATGCGATCAACGGGCAGTATGGCGTGGAGGAAGACGGGGTTTGTCACCAGCTCCCTCCCCATGTCTCTCCACTGGGCACCATGGCCAGAGAACACCCAGATGGCACCTCTCTTGCCCATGGATCCGAGGGCGGTACCTTGAGACAGCCGTTCATTCTTACCACCTGCGGCAAAGGAATTGAGCATCTCAACGGCCTGGTCGTGGCCGTCGACAACGAAAGCCGCTCGGTAATCGTGCTCTGCCCGGCGGAGAGCGAGCGTGTTGGCAATAGCCATCAAGTCCTCGTTGCGACCAGCAGGACTGGAGAGCCATGCTGCCAGAACAGCGGCCTGTCCGGCGAGTCGATTTTCTTGAGGTGCCGAAATGACGAGTGTGACCAGACCGCCGGCTGCGGAGTGGCCGTTGCGTTGGTCTGTAGGAATTCCGAACGACGGCTGCTCGATGACGGCGTGGGATACGGTACCGCCGTATCCGTACGAGCAGATAGCCGCGCGTCGATGGTGGCCGTGGCTTTCCGGCCACTCGGCAGCCTCCTCCACAACACGAGTACCCGATCCGTCCCAGTCGACCTTAGAGTTCAACTTGGTCAGGTTTGCCTGAGGCGGAAAGGTTGCCTTGTTCAGTGCCATTACCGCTTTGATGAATCCCACAGCTCCTGCGCCAGCTTCCAGATGGCCCACATTCGGCTTCACCGAGCCGATCATCACTGGCTGGGGCCGTTGGCCATACACGGCCGAAATGGCGCTGACTTCGGTCGGATCGCCGAGGGGAGTAGAAGTCGCATGAGCCTCGATGTAGTCCACGGTCGAGGGATCAACCCTGGCCTGAGCGAGTGCTTTTCTAGCAACAAGCTCTTGCGCCTTAGCGTTTGGTGCCATAATCCCATTAGTCTTGCCGTCTTGCGCAACAGCGGTGCCCTTAAGTAGTGCAACGATGTTATCTCCATCTCTTATCGCATCGCCGACCCGCTTCAGAATCACGACAGCCGCGCCCTCTCCTCTCCCGTACCCGTGAGCATTATCGTCGAACGATAGACACGATCCCTCTGGTGAGACTGCACCGGCTTTATCGAGGACTCGCGTCAAGCCGGGGCCACACAGTGCGTTCACGCCGCCTACGATCGCGACCTTCGACTCGCCCGCTAAGATGGCCTGACGCCCATGGTGGATCGCGACAAGCGATGATGCACACGCGGCATCGACAGCAGTGCTCGGCCCCATCAGGTTGAGGTGGTAGGAGATGCGGTTCGGCACCCCGCAATAGGCAGTCCCAATGCCCATCCAGGCCTCGACATTCGGCAGGTCCTCGAGCAGCAGCTTCGCGTAGTCGTCCGAGTTGACGCCCATGAACACGGCCGTGTCGGAGCCAGAGAGCGCCTTGGGGTTGACGCCCGCGTGCTCGAGCGCCTCCCAGGCCACCTCGAGCGCGAGCCGCTGCTGCGGGTCCATCTGCTCCGCCTCCTTGGGCGATATACCGAAGAAGGCCGGGTCGAAGTGCTCGAGCCCGTCGAGGAAGTAGCCGCGCCGCGTCGTGCGCGAGAGCTCCTTAGCATTGCGCTGATCCCGCTGCTGGTACGCCTCCCACCGCATGGCTGGAATCTCGCTCGAGCAGTCGCGCTTGTCGAGGATGGTTTGCCAGAGCTGCTCTGGACTGTGGTTGCCGCCCGCCACCCGGCATGCCATGCCGATGACGGCCACGTCGTTGGATTCGATCTGGAGGCTGTCAGTATTTGAAGGGGTTGGGTGATGCGGGAAGGAGGGCCTGCTTACCAGTTCGCCAACATCTGTTGTGGCTGGGCTGGATAACTGGGTCGGTGTTGAAGACCGAGATGATGGTTGGTTTGGTGGACTGGGGGGGCCGAGGTGGTCCATCGTTAAGACCATGGTGATGCAACCGCGTATCTTCTCTTATGAGTTTGAAGGATTGAGAAGTCGTTTCTTTGATTCTAAGCGTAGCCTTTCACAGCGAATTCATAGACACAACAATTGAAGTCCTGGATCGGGGGTTTCAAAGCCTTTTATGTCACGAGGCACAAGTCCATCAGAGCACCGTTGACATTGTCGACATTGTCGACAAAGCTATTCATAGCTACTAAAAATCTACCGAGTTGCCAGCGGATGGACTTTCCAGCGGATGGACTTTCCAGCGGATGGATTTGCCAGCGAATGGAGTTGCCGGCGGATGGAGCTGTCGGCGGATGGAGCTGTCGGGGCATGGAGTTGTCGGTGGATGGAGTTGTCGGCGCACAAGATCCCATTTGGGAAATACGGAGGCATCGTTTTTGACTGTAAACTAAAATCAATGTTCCTCTATCCTGTTCATGTGCGAGAAAAAATAAAGTTTTAGGGCTGATGCGCACATGAAGGCCATGGCCAAATTCGGACGTTCCCAATCAGGTAAGAAATGGAGTAACCTCCGTATCAGGCTGACACGAATCTGATTATGGGCTGCGGTAACTCTATCATTCCCATCATGCGACCTTCGTTCAAGAGGCTTCGTTCTTGTCTTACATTGTCTTATCCCACTCGGATCAAGGAGGATAGAAAAGGCGCGCTCGGAGAGGAGACATTACACCTCACAGCGTCGGAAAACCACCGTTCCAGATCATCTCCGCAGTTTGCAGCAGACAAAATGCCACTCCTCAGCCCTTTTGTGCCTTACCACGTGTCCGCCGGACAATCTAAGATTGTGAAGTACGTACACACATTCTGGCCTCCTTCAGCCGAGTCTCACACGCCCCGCACGCAGATTCGGCGGGCTCCTGACAACTGAATTCCTCGAACCGCCACCCGGCCGATGCTTCCTCTTCCGGCAAACCTACAAGCACGATCTCGAAGGGCCCATCCCTGAGAACCTGCGCGAGCTAATCAAGTCGGCGGCGCGGCCCATGGGCCCGCTGCTGCACTTCCACCAGTTCCAGACCGAGTACTTCCGCGTCGACACGGGCATCATGGGCATTGAGTGCGACGGTGTGCACCGCGTCGTCCGCCCAGAGGACGGCGAGATCTCGGTCAAGGCTGGTAGCGTGCACCGCTTCTACATCCACCCAGACTCCCCGGGCCAGATGACCGTGTACCTTAGCGCGTCCGACAGCGGCATGGACTACCAACTCGATCGAATCTTCTTTGAGAACTGGTGCGGAGCCTGACCCAGCTTAAGATATTCGTAGCTGAGTGACTGATTCGCGTAGGTATGGATATTGGCATGATGCGTTGCTGCACGAGGGCAAGCTGGACTTCATTCAGTACTTGGCGGTCAGTCTTTCTTTTTCTGGCAATTGAGCACGACGGATAGTGCAACGCTAACGGCAAGCGGGGTAGATCCAAGACGGTGGCGATGCTTATTCAGTGCCGCCGAAATGGGTTCCCTTCCGCAGGTTCATTGGTTACTGGGGCAGCGTTGCTCTCGGACGCTGGGTCGGAGGGCTGCTGGGGTACAAGCCTTTCTTTAAGGAGTACACGACGGATTGGGACTACGCGGTGGCCAAGATGAAGGGATCGTGGTTCCAACGCCACCTGGTGGAGGAGTCGTACAGCAAAGCCAAGACGTGGGAGGAGCAGTTGGCGCTGGACTGCGAGAAGCCGCAGAATGCCGAGTACGAGCAGTGGACGGTTGACCTGGACGAGCGCAACGCGAAACTTGCAAATGGCAGCGGGGGTGCTTTGCTCACCAACGGTGACGATGGCACTCCGCAGATTATCAGGGCGGATTCTGTGGTCAGTGGGATGGACCATGTCAACGGGTTGAAGGCTAGAGTGGCTCACGTGGCAAAAGAGTAGCAAGCAAGCTGTTCAGTCCTTCCTGGAGTTTTAGCATCACGACAGGGGGGGTTTCTTAGGTCATATTTTCCTTTGCAGCGACTAGGTTTAGTGTCTCGTGAACGTGCCACGTTGTTCTCTTCTATATTTAATGCATGTCAGGTTTCAACGAATGCCATATTCCATTCTTGGACAATGAATATTAGTATTCCGTTTTCGGTTTTAGGGAATAAGCGGAGTAATCGAAGGTTCTGACCGGAGTAGCGAAGCAGGTTCCGTTTAAGGAAAGCGTCTGTGCAGAAGGTTAAGTCAATGTATCAGGGAACCACGCCGACATTCTTAATCAGAACAAGTGATATGTCTAGAGACTAATTTTAGCACTTATAGTTCCGCCTGAGATATACTTCTAGCAGCGGGGAAGGTGCTTAAGTCGGCTTAAAATAGTTAAGCTTCCATGTTGAACGCACAACATTCCCAGAATTGCACAATCTCGGATGTTGGGTATTTTGAAATCCTTGTAGTCATGTGCAAATGTGATTGGGTTCCTGTTTACATCATTATATATATCTGGTCTGTAGCTTAGTAGATAGGCCTTTTCGCGTTTTCTTGATCTTTTTATCTGCAAAGATATTCAAAGTCCACAGCGGTTCCTCGACACCTCGACACAGGCTTCTTAGAGTCACCGTGATTTTCGAGATGCGGTACTTTGCCGCTTTCGCGGCCTTCATCATCTTGGTCGTTTCATCAGTCTACAAAATATTGAGGCTAGGTCAACGCGCTCCAGACATGCCGCCGGGTAAATCATTTCCAATTCCGTATCTCCTAGCAGAATCTGAAACTTTTTTGCAGGTCCTCCCACAAAGCCGATTATGGGGAACGAGCATCTTATCCCGAGGAGCAACGCTCACTTCATGCAAGTCCTCATATCAGTCGATTCAATGTGTATGCTAACTGTAGTAGCTTCACAGAGTGGGCGCGCAAATACGGTGGGATATACACCCTAAAGCGGTTTACCAACACGACCTTCGTAATCTCAGATCCCCATGTGATCAAGGAGCTCCTAGATAGGAAAAGTAGCTTATATAGCCACCGGCCGGTCTCTTATGTTGGACATCTCATCACTCAGGGAGAGCATCTACTTCTAATGCAATATGGTGAGGAGTGGAGACGCATCCGGAAAATGGTCCACCAATATTTCATGGAGCCTATGTGCGAGAAGCAGCATGTGCGCCTACAGAACGCAGAGGCGACACATCTAATGCACGATTTCCTGGTCGCTCCTGAAGATCATATGGAGCATCCTAAGCGGTACAGCAACAGCATTACGAATTCTCTCGGTAAGTTGTAGCGTCTACAGTTTGCGTTTCTATAGCTAAAGAATATATGCAGTCTTCGGAATCCGGACAAGAACACATCAAAGCGACTATATGGTCCGTCTCTTCTCCCTAATGAACGAATGGAGTGAGATCTTAGAAGTTGGAGCCACGCCACCTATTGATTCCTTCCCATTGCTCAGGCTCGTCCCTGAACGGTTTCTGGGCAACTGGAAATCTCGTGCAACTCAAGTCGGCCGGCTAATGACAAGTCTCTATACCGAGGTCTTGGGTCGGGTAGATGAGAGACGCTCGAGAGGCATTAATCGAGACTCATTCATGGACCGTGTTTTGGATCAAAACAAGAAGACGGGGCTGTCACGGGGCAAGTTGTGCTTCCTTGGGGGTGTGCTTATGGAAGGTGGTTCTGATACGTCGTCGTCTCTGATCCTCGCGATGATTAGAGCGATGATCGAGTTCCCGGAAGTGCAGAAGAGGTATAGCAGGCTTGCTGAGTGCCGTTTGTCGCGACATGCTAATGTATTCCACAGAGCCCAAGCCGAGATCGATGCAGTCATCGGCGAAGACAGGTCACCAACCTGGGCTGACTTTCCGCACCTACCCTACATCAATATGATGATCAAAGAAAGTCATCGTTGGCGTCCTGTCAGTCCACTCGGTGTGTCACACGCAGTTGCTGAAGGTAGGCTCCTCAATCACTACTGCATTGGACATTCACTGACAGGATCAAGATGACTGGATAGGAGGTCAATTCATTCCGAAAGGCTCCACCGTCGTGCTTAATGTTTGGGCCATGCACCACGACGAAAGACGTTGGGAGAAGCCTGGGGATTTTATGCCCGAGCGTTTCAAGACGCATCCGAAACTGGCATCTCACTACACGAGCGACGCACAAAGAAGGGATCATTTTGGATACGGAGCTGGCCGTCGGGTTTGCCCTGGAATTCATTTGGCTGAGCGTAACCTCTTCATTGGCATGGCAAAGCTACTGTGGGCCTTCGATTTTAAGAGGAAGGGGGAAGGAAACGGGAAGGTCGAGTCCAGTATCGGCTTTCTACAATGCGTCAGGGACTATGAGTGCGAAATCACGGCCAGGTCGGACAAGAGGGCTGAGACGATTGAGCGAGAGATGGAAGGAGCTCAGGAGGTCTTTGACGAGTACGACTGAATGGCGGAATTCACTTTTTTTTTTTTGCGTATCTATTCGAGTAAGCTCGGCCATGACTGATATTATGGTATCTTTGGAGTCTCCCGTAGTCATAGTGAAAGATCCGACCATGGCCTGTCAAGAAGTGACCCAGACCGAGGGGAAACATCGTCAGGATACCTCTGTTGTTTTGCTTTGGGGGACACGAGACACAGGCAACCTTGTCCCTGCCCAACAACGCCCGAGTTTATTTGCTTCAAGGTTTTTGGCTTTCCGTACATGCTACCCGTATTTTGAGACACCAAGGTCTGTTCGCGCAGGGGGTTAAAGTTGAAATAATTGATTCACTGACATGACGAGCCTATCAAAGAGAGCCACTCCTCAGCACCTTCGCCAGCCTCGGGAACAGCTCCAGCGCAGCCGAATGGTTGATCGACTGCACAAACGCCCCGTTCTGCCCTCCTCCGTAACTATCCAACAACGAGTCCATGTGCCTGATCGCCGGCGCCGGCGCGTAGGGAAAGTCGCTTCCGAACAGCACGCGGCCGGGCATGGCGAAGCCCTTGAGCAGGTCCAGCGTCAGGGGGCCGGCGGACAGCGCGGTGTCGAAGTAGAAGCTGCGCGCGTCGGCGAGGAACTGCTCCGTCGACGTGCCACCGCCCACGTGCGGCAGCATGACGGCCGGCCGCAGCGCCAGGTACGGCAGCGTGCCGCCCGCGTGCGGCAGGATGACCTTGACGTGCGGGTGCGCGCGCACCGTGCCCGACACGACCAGGTCGACGGCGGCGCGCGTCGTCTCGTGCGGGTAGTCGACCATCGGCTGCGGCAGCCGCGCGTTGACCAGCGCCGTGTCGGCCGGGTGCGTCGGGTGCACGAAGACGACGGCCCGGCGCGCCTCGAGCTGCGCCCAGGTGGAGCGGAAGTCCGGGTGCCCCAGGTAGTGGTTGCCGCCGCCGTACCGGGTGTACAGGATCACGCCGTCGGCGTCCAGCACGTCGAGGGCGTGGGCGAGCTCTTGGTGCGCTGCCTGCGGATCCAGCAGCGAGGGAATTGTGGCGAAGAAGCCGTAGCGGGTTGGATGCGCGTCGCGGATGGCGGCGGCGTAGGCGTTCGCCTTGCGGCAGAATGCGGCCTGCTTCTCCGTGGGGAGGATGCCGGCCCCAGGAGCGGTGATCGTCAGGAATGTGAAGTCGATGCCCTCCTGGTCGTTGAACTGCATGTCCTTCTCCAGCGTCCAGTCGGGGATCGCCCACCCCGACGGGTCTCCACCGCCGTCCTCTAGGGCTGAGCGGACGTGAGCTAAAATCGATTGGAAACGGCTTGACGAGACGATCACTCACCCTGCGCGTAGAAGGACGGCACGAAATGATGGTGCACATCGATACGGTTGACTGCCATGGCCGGTTTGGATGGTCCGATCCCATGACTACGGCAGGAGTTGTTGCGCGGATAGCATGGCCAATTATATAGAATCACGGTGGTTCCGGCCCAGCTCTCCCTGGTCTAGCCCTGCTATTCTATTTTTACGGCATGAAGGTACCTCTTTTCCCTGGTCGAACATGCTTTTGTTCCGAGAGCTTCTGGGGTTCCGCTTTGACTGATCTGGGGATCCGTTTTGACTGATTGCGTGTTCCGGAGACCTGACGCTCCACCACCCCCCTCAGGAACCGGAGTCCTAACCGATATTGGCCGGAAATGCATCAAGGTAATTTGTGAATAAATTGTGCGTCCGTTATATCTATGAACTCTCACGTCAGCTCTGTCAATTGATAGTCTGACAACCTGCGACGGCATCACACAATGTCTCCAGTTCTATTACTATCGGGACTTCTTGCTGTCGCTGTGTATCTTGTATATGGCGCTTTCAATTATGGACATCGAGAAAAGGACATGCCCACTGGTCAGTCTCAAACAAGCTCTCTAGCGTTTGTACTAATCCAAGGTCAGGGCCGAGGACCTTGCCATTCATTGGCAATCTTCACCAAATGCCGAAGTCCTACACTCATGTCAAGTGCTGTTACCTGCAACACGCGAATAGTGGCGGACTTGGAACTAATCCGACCGGTGGAACAGGTTCACGGAATGGGCGCGACACTACGGCGGTCTCTTCACCCTGAAGCTCGGCAACGCCACGATGGCAGTCATCACCGACCGTAGGATCGTGAAGAACACGGTGGATAAGAAAAGCAACATCTACAGCCACAGACCGCCCTCCTACGTCTCTCACGACCTGATTACGAAGGGCAACCACCTACTCGTTATGTTCTACGGAGACAAGTGGAGAACTTTCCGACGGCTGATCCACCAGCACCTGATGGAAAACATGGTCGAGCGGGAACACTTATCCATCGTTAATGCTGAAGCAGTTCAGCTGGTCCGTGACTACATGCTCTTCCCTGAAGATCACATGCTGCACCCGAAGCGGTTCAGCAATAGTATCACCAACTCGATAGGTACGCCGCTTTGATGTGATTATGGAATCCAGCTAATGAATTCGTAGTATTCGGTGTTCGGACGTCCCATCCGAGGGCACCATACATGGAACGTCTCTACGCATTGATGGAGGAATGGTCGGAGCTGATGGAGCCTGGAAGAACGCCGCCTGTTGACATGTTCCCGTGGCTAAAAGCGCTACCCGAGCAGCTGTTCGGAAGGTATAAGTCCCGGTCTCTCGCTGTCGGGAAGCAGATGGAAACGCTATATGAGGATATCCTGCAGGACGTCCTCAAGCGGCGCCAGATGAAGAACGTTGGCTCTTTTATGGACGTGGTGCTAGACCAGATGGATGAGGAGAAGATACAGCTGCCGAGAGACCAACTTCGTTTTATCGGCGGTGTCTTGATGGAGGGTGGATCTGACACGTCATCTTCGCTAATCCTCGCAATCGTTCAAGCGCTTATCTTGAATCCTGCGGTTCAGGAGAAGGCTCACCGCGAATTGTGTGCGGTCGTTGGAGAAGATCGATCTCCGCAATGGACGGATATGGCCAGGCTCCCGTATATCAACATGATTGTCAAAGAGGGACACCGATGGCGGCCGATTCTGCCTCTTTGCTTCCCTCATGCATTAGGCCAAGGTAAGCTCCTTACCAATGATTATTCTTACTCTAAAGCGAGTCTGACGAGGAAATTTTAGATGACTGGATTGAGGGAAAGCTCCTTCCGAAGGGGACCATTGTCATTCTTAATGTCTGGGGGATGCACATGGATCCGCAGACATGGGAGGAGCCAGAGAATTTTAACCCAGATAGGTATAGCGAGCACCCGAAGCTCGCACCAGAGTATGTAGCCGGCGGGGGCTGGGAGAAACGGGATCACTATGGATACGGCGCAGGGAGGCGCATCTGTCCTGGCATGTACTTGGCGGAGAGAAACATGCTACTATCCATCGCCAAACTGATCTGGGCGTTCAGATTTGAGCGACAGGTCGGCCCCGACGATGGATTGCCGCTACCAGTCGACCCAGACCCGGTTACAGGCTACAATCATGGTTTCTTGTACTGCCCTAAGTATTATGGCTGTAAGCCTGTCGTGCGCTCTGAAAAGATCCGGGAGTCAATCTTACGAGAGTTTGGCGCGGTTGAGAGGGAAGTTTTCGGTCGTTTCGAATGAAATCTCTTGTCTCCTCCGAATGGATGATCCTTTTGAGATACGTATTGACACGTATAACGAACGTCGATTGGGATCTGGAGAATCCAGACTTCCTCAAGGATCTAAACTGCGTCGAGTCCGCTCTAAGAAGGCTTCACCGGCGGTAGAGGAACATTCCCAGACACCTTGAAATAATCTTTGAGACAACCGAGGCCAGGCTGTCTCATCGTTCGTGTTCTCCACCGTTTAGGACCAACCCTATTTAACTACCCAACTCCGTGTATTTAACTAGCCAAATCAAAGTATTTTAAGACTAAGAGGGCCGGTTTTAAAAGTTCTATATTATTAGATAGTTAATTACGAGCTTTAAGGGGGTAAAAAGTAATTATAAAAATAATAATAATATTATATAAACACACTCGCACCGACACTCGCATTTGTAGTGAATGCAAGAACGCTGATTGGAGAATAAGCCAAAAGCACCAAGCCAAAGGCGACAGATGTGGCGGTAACATCCCAAACGGTGAATGCGCAACACTAAGGCGGAGCTTGGTATGAGCCGGCTGCTACTGAAGGGGAGATGGGGTTTCCGAGCCTTTCGCTAGCCCGACTTGAGCTTCGCACTTCGCGCCTGCCGCCTCCGCTTCTTTTCTGCTCCGGACCTTCGAACCTCCGACTCCGCCCTTTCACCTCTACCTTCGACACGCAACAAGAGCATGCGACCTTTGACCACCTCTTCCGTCAACATGACATATAGCTACAGCCCACCGACGGGACAGGCCGACATGGCAGCCTACCACGATCTCCCCGTCACTTTTCCTGTCATAGCGTGCTGGAAGAACAACGCGACCGGAGAGCACAACTGTATTGATCAGCTCAGCGGGGACGAGTCATAACACTATCTGACCGCGACGTTCCACTCCAAAGGTCCCGGATGCGCGTCTATTCGTCTATGTCTGTCTCCTCTTGTCATCGACAACAACCAGAAGTCCGTGCCTCGTCCCGATAGTTGCATGACCCTCGTTATTAACGCCAACCATCTTCTCAAGCCTTTACATACGGGGAGCTTGCTTCACCCTTACGCATCGGAGATACCAGACTACGTCTCGGAAGAGCTTCAGGCCAGAAGGGATACTTCACATGTTGGAAACGTGCGAGAAGCAGAATGTAGTGCGATTCTTGGCATGAGTTGATGAGGGGGGCAGGAGAGGTGCCCGCCTTATACTCAAGCTCAAAGCTATACCTAATCTAGCAACTAACGTACACGTGATTTCTAACATCACAGCATCCTGAGAAGGTCAATGCGTGCGCCATGAATATTTGGCTTAAGCATCACGCAACTGTTGTCATGCCCAGCCTGCCCGGCATTCTCACTAATTCAATCGAGCTGGAACATCTCTAGCTCTTCCGGGACCTTTCTATGAAAAAGATGCTGAGGCTGTGGTTCCTCTTCGACATCAACTTAAGAACAGCATAGACCAATTGTGTACCATCATGCAAAGAAACGGAGACAAAGACTTGCCACCCATCCCGTTAAGTCACAACACATCCTCCGATCGCCTCCACTCCCCTCGGCCCAGGTCTCATGATGCAGAAGCAACTTCATCAGGCAAGGCTCGCCAGGATGAGAAGGAAGGCCAGAAGCTCCCTGGCGACAAGTCGGCAACCCCAGACATGATCATCGACTCCGAGCCGGTGCATATTCAAGCCACCTCGCAGACTCGGCAACACTTCAGTCATGATAGGGCCATGGCGGATACCGAGAAAACATTTGAGAGCGAGTATCTACCCCAGAGAATGGTGCAGCCGCAGTCCGTGCTTGTTGTCCAGGCTCAGACGCCCACCAAAGACCATTCTCACAGCACGGCTAAACACCAATCTACAAAGCCTGCCCTGAGGCACATCTTGGACTCAGAGGAGAGCGCCTGCATGGAATTCATCGAAGAGCCTCCAATGACCTTCCTGGCCATCGTGTGCAGAGACGATCAGAAGGCCGGCGGAGAAGAGTATCTAGGCCAATTCAACGGTACTAAATCGCAGCAGTATCTCACCGCCGAGTTCAACATCAGCAACCGAAACAAGGCCTTCCTTCGTCTGTGCCTTGATCCACTAGTCGTTGACACGAACCGGACCTTCAGCTTCAAATCGACCAGCCGCATTTTCCTGATAATCACTCTTGATAACCTTATTAGCAAGAGGAGCATGGCGTTGAAGAAAGCCAATGAGGATGAAATGCCTGAGTATATCTCGGAGCAGCTGTATTTCAAGCAGTCAGCCATTGGTAGCGCTGAAGTTCCCAATGCTCGTTTCCTCAGCGTCTCACTCAAAGATTATCTGACTATCCTAATGCCGAGAAAACCCGGCCGTCTGGCTAATGACGATGAGCTGGAGTACATACTACGTTTCAGAGAGCTCTCTGTGACGAAGTGTTCCCGCCTGTGGTTCCTAGACGATCAGGTTCTGAGAAGAGCTGTTTTCCTCATGTACAACATTGTCTGCTCGAACGGAGATATCAACTTGCCTGAATTTCCAGCCACTCACTGCACTTTCTTGGGTCATTCAGTCACTGGCTGGCCTAGGTTCTGGGTTCCGAAATTGGTAACAGAGCAGAAACAGGGAGAGAATCACCCCCTGTCAAGCCTTTTGAATGCCAAAGACTCTACGAAAGTCAAATCATCAGCTAACCAATATCGAAATGGAGGGAATTCCACCCGTGTCAATCATGAAGCAGCTCACGCTGAGATAATCACCAGCTCCCATCCACAGCATCCCAAATCAAACACCAAGCACGAAGAAGTTAAGATGACGCCGGATACTCAGCACAGCGAGCACGAGGATGAGCGGAGCAAAAAAAACTCTCGGAGGACCAAATCCCTCAAACCAGGTTGAGGCCCCGGTTGAAGTACATAACAAGAAGCATGCCGATGACCAAGCTGCGCTAAACACTCTGGACGAACCTAAGATCAGAAAGAAGATTGAAGATGCTTCTGGCATCCAGAAATCTCCAAGGATCTCCATGAAGAGACCGGTAGAAGAAGAGGATGGTCCCAGGAACAAGAAGAGGAGGAACAGAGCCGCTGACTTCTTATGAAAGAGCTATGCGTGGTACGGATGGAACTTTCTGGCACCTTCAACACGGTTGCACATTCCATATGTGAGAAGTTGATTTATCCGGATGAGAGTTTTCTTTCCATAGCATCTGGTTAATAACGCAAGCCCTCAAGGCTCGCAATGACATTCGATTCAAGAACGTATCCTACTTGGTTGTTTAGCCATAACATGCAAGCCCCTTTGACATCCCCTCCCCCGACCCATGGACGGAAATTCCGCTGACAATCATACCTACAAGGGTTGCATTGCATTTCGACCGAACAGAGTCACAACTGAAGACTCGGGCAATGGGAACACGGGTTTGCCAACACTATGATGACAATCATTCTATCTGTCAATATTCTTCCGTCCATTAGAACTGATGTATGGCACAACCGGTTGCCACATCGATAAATCATACCACCGACGGTTGTTGATGCCCCGAACCCCTCGATACGATTCTTGTCGATCTTATTCCTTTTAATCTCCGACCATCCTCGATTGAGGATAAGTAGTGGCAAAACGATGTTTCACAGTCCCGCAACTTGCACCATGAACTTCCCACAAAACCTATTGAGAATATGTTTAGGCATTAATCGAGAGCTTCAGGGATGCGCCATAAAACAATATTCATGAACTTTTACGGAAGCAATCGAGCGTTTCAAGGAGTACCCCTCCGCACTATTTACTTCCCTTCTTATGTTCGATAATACGACCGAGCTACTCCACAAGAATACTCCCAAGACTCAACTATTCTCCTGCTGCCAATATGGTGCCGTCCATTCTCCAAGCACTACTTTTCTTCGTACTATCCTCATCCGCCCACGCCCAGCTCTCCGGCCCGGTCGGCCCACTCACGAGCTACACAGCCAAAGCAAACACCAAAATCTGCGACGTCACCGACTACGGCGCCGCCGCCGACAGCAAGATCGACCTCAGCCCGCCACTGTCCGCCGCCTGGGATGCCTGCAAGGACGGCGGCTTGGTGTACATCCCGGCGGGGACCTACGCCATGCAGACCTGGGTCTCGCTGAACGGCGGCAACGCGTCCGCCATCCAGCTCGACGGCACCATCTTCCGCGACGGCGACGACGGCGGCAACATGATCTCCGTCAACCACTGCACAGACTTCGAGTTGTTCTCTGGCAACTCGGAGGGCGCGTTGCAGGGGTACGGCTACAAGCTGCTCCAGAATGGAGAGTACGGAGCGAGGTTCCTGCGCTTGACGGACGTGGAGAACTTTTCTGTGCACGGGATTGCGCTGGTCGATTCGGCGTCGTATTATACGGTGTTCGATTCGTGCACGAATGGTGAGATCTACAACATCATTATTCGGGGCATTGACATTGGTGCCACCGACGGCGTCGATGTCTGGGGGGAGAACCTGTGGGTGCACGATGTTGAGGTGACGAATGGGGATGAGTGCGTGACGGTCAAAAGCCCGGCAAAGAACATCCTCGTTGAGAGCATTCATTGCAACATCAGCGGTGGCACTGCAATTGGATCTCTCGGCGCGAACACCAATATATCAAACATCTACTACCAGAACCTCTACATGAACCAGGCGGATGCTTGTTACCTCAAGTCAAACGGAGGGTCTGGAACGGTGGACAGCATCGTTTGGGACACGGTCCTTGTTCATGGAGGCGCGTATGTCTTGGCGATCAACGAGAACTGGGAATCCAGGGATGAGGATGATGGAGTCGGAGTTCAGCTCAGTAACCTGACATTCAAAGTATGTTTCACCGCGTCTGCCGTAATTACTTTTCTTAGGAAAGCGAAGTAAGAGATGGAACCTTGCTGACTAGTTGTATCTTCACAGAACTGGAGAGGCTACAACACCAAAAACGGCCGTCCCACCATCCGCCTCGAGTGTGACAACGATGTCCCCTGTCACGACATCACTTTTGAGGACGTCAATCTCTGGACCGAAGAGGGCAACTACGTGACCTGGTCATGCCAGAGCGCCTATGGAGAGGGTGCCTGCCTTCATGACACTGGCGACACTGACAATCTCTCGACCTACTCTACTAAGCAAACCATTACAGCCACCCCGTAAGGATAAGATCCAAATGGGAAAAATACACGAAACTAACTTGATGCAGTGACTATTCTCTCACCGCGACAATGCCAAATGATCACGCCACTGCGTTCCCTTCCACGACCTCTTTCACTATTCCTGCGGTTCCGACGACATTTTTCCCCGGCTTGAAACCGGCCTCAACACTTCTTTCACTTGATGGTGCTGGAGGAGTGAAGCGCAAAGGCTTACCAGCGGCTCACCCCACTGCGTGCGCTCCCTACATCTGAAGGAATACGGAGGATCTATCAATTCACGGCTCGCTTCGCCTGATTACTATTTGCATTTTTTTGTGTCTATCATTCAATTTCACAAATCTTCCATGCTTTATATTCTCACTTTGACCCGGTCACACGGCCGGTCTGCGGAGATAAGCGCTTGGAAACAATCAACTTTTGTTCGTAGCGACTCCGCAATGAAAGCAAGAAAATGAGAGCGAGCAAAAATTTGTGGACATGGTTCCAATGTACTCGCAGTATATACAGCCGTGCTTCCCCAGCGCCAAAGACCCTTCGGGCCCCAAAACTCCCACTGGAAGGCGGTCAAAGCAGCTTGGGCAAGTGTCCAAATTCCCTTTTCCAACTCTGCGAAGGCTGGTGACGCTAGCCGCATCGATCTATGGCCGGTAACATTTAACCCATGAATTCCCGAAATAATGCTACAACCTGAAAGGAAACAGGTCTCGCTATATCATTGAGCCGAACAGCGTCTAGGATGAAGCTCCTGAAAACGGATTTGGTAGCAGACATTCCGGAACTGTGCCCCGGATTGCCCCGCACTTGTTCGCGCGCAGGCAGAAGCGGGGCAGGCCGATCACCCGTATGGAGCTCCGAGCTTATCCTTATTTAAGCTTGCATGTTTAAAGCAACCTTCTACATTGGGATGCCGATCTTCAAAAGTTGATATAACCGTGGGCGCGTCTCTTATCCCAATTGCTGGAAGTTTGTCTCCATTGAGATCTGCCACAGGAATTTCTCCCGGTTGGACCATTTGCGTGCCCCCGCATCACCCATGTTGAAACGCATTCTCGCAATACCTTGGCTTCCCTTTCCTGACCCGAACAGCAACATAAAATCACCTACCAACATCCCCAATGACCATCCCCAGTAAGACGACAGCCAGCCCAAACCCGCACCAACCCCATCCATCATGCGCCTCACCACCACCACCCCTCCCCTCCTCGCCTCCGCCGCCCTCGCGCAAACCATCACCCTCTCCGCGCCCCCAACCCTAAACTCAACCGCGCGCCCAATCGACGGCGCCTTCCAATCCTTCTCGATCGAGTTCGCATACATGGCCGACTACTTCGGCAACCTCACCGTGCCCAACACGCTCTCGCACGCCCTGCTGTCCCACCTCTCGACCCTCTCCGGCGGCACCGCGCACCCCGCCCTCCGCGCCGGCGGCTCCACCGCCAACCGCGCCGCCTACAACGCGTCCCAGCCCGTCGCGGTCCTCAACACCTTCGGTGGCAACCCCGACCAGCCGTCCGCCGTGAGCGTCGGGCCGGCCTGGTACGAGGCGTTCCTGACGGCGCCGCGGGGGACAAGGGTCGTGTATGACGTCAACTATCGGGATAACTCGACGGAGGGGGTGGAGCGGACGGTGGAGGAGGTGGGGAGGGTGTGGGCGCGGCTGGGGGAGGTGCTGGAG